>JAOYSI010008242.1:0-11640 GCA_025775065.1 Hiodon alosoides | reverse complement strand
GGGCCCCCCCGCCGGGCCGGGCCGCCCGCCGCCCGCCCCCCCGCCGCCCCCCCCCCCCCCCCCCCCCCTTACTGGTCCTGGGAGAACTTCGCCAATGGTGCGCCGGTCTCCCCCGGGTCTCAAATCGACCAATGACACAAGCTGTATTGGAACCAGCCCCCCAGCTCGTGTTTCGTCACTCCTTCAGCCACGGTTCGTTTTCAAGGTGAAATTAAATCTGGTCAGAGTAGAAGTTGGCACGGTTCCTGACCATGCAGAGTATACCTCCAATGCAGACCGACTAAAGATACAGAGGTGCGATTACTGTCAGGGGTGGGACAGATTTAATCCAAAACCACAGTTTTGCGACTACGAGCACCCGTATGCGCCCATCTTCGCCCGACAAATGAATGAATAAACAGTTAAGGGAGACGCGCAACGTAAAACCAGGGGTCCAATTACCTGGAGAGAGTCGCCATAACGTATCTTTGCGATTGAGAAGATTGCAGTAAATCCTGAAAGAAGGCAGTCATTTTGCTTATGGGGCACCCTGACCGGAAGGGGTCAAACCACAAACCACTTCTCTGCCAAAAGGACAGGCAGCATCAGTCCTGGAGTAACGACAAGACTTCTGGGTCGACGCCTTGATGCATCCGCCTACCAGCAAAACCGTAGTGGATGATCGATCGTTTGTGCTGGGGTGTTGACCGCGCTCTCTCGCCAGGTCCCTCGACTCCATGCTGCGAAGGAGAGGCCCCTCTTCCCGTTCACCTCGAGTGTGACTAATCTCGTTATGGAATATAAAGTTATTGAGACAGCGGGGGTCCGTCAGCGCTAGCTTTTCGGGAAAACCCTGGAATTCTGCAGCACTGTCATGTCTAAAGTTTGTCACACCTAAATCACGCTTGCGGAGGAGAGGAGACGAGGGTTAAGGTGGAGTGCATGTCTACAGAGAGAAAGACGGGGGGCAGAAACTGGAACGGCGGTGGGGAGAAGTGCGATTATTACCTCCATATGAACCATTCCACTCTGGATTTTAAGGTTTCTGACAGGAAAAGTGAGTGGATGCAAGCAGAGAAACACTCACAATATAACAGTTGAGATATCAATAAATTTACCCTAAGAACAAGCGCAAACAACCTAAACTATCACAGGAGATCTATTGGGTCATATCCAGCATGGGTGTCGGAGGTGATGAAAGTGTTTTTGGAAACGTCTTACTGATGAAAAGAAGTTGGAGTACAAATGTGGTCTACCTAGAAACAGAAGCCTGTTTAAGCACGACAGGGGAGGAGTTCTTCCCATCAAAACCCCCTGCAATTAGTGACATACAAGTCTGCTTTGGAAATCTGAAAACACCCAAATTTAAACTTTCAACATCTAATTTAGCATAAAAAAACACAACTGTAGGGTTCATGTTTTAAAAAAATAAAAATAAAAAAAATAAATAAATAAAAAAAAAACACTGAACAAAGAACATTGCAAAAGCTAAGCTAAAAATATCAGTGTCACCAATGCTCGGGAATGACCAAAAACAGGTCCCACTGACCCAATGCCCTGTCCCGTGGCTGTTCCAAGATTTAACGGATACATGGAAAAAAGAAGCACCTCTGAAATCCCACAAGTAGTCATCATTTTTTCAAGCAATGCCAATGAACGCTACATGAGCAACATGCTAACCATAATATATAGCATGTTACAGGTTAAATTTTAGCCTGTTGATGTTAGCAGTTTGGCCCTCCTCGTTTCTTTGTTCTTTAAAGTGTAACTATCCTGCCGGAAAGACGGAGCTGCTGCTTCCCAGGTCCAGTCATGTCAAATAAAAGGATGCTTTGCGTAAGCGGCATTGGCAAAGTACTAGGACCTAGCTTTAGAAGTAACAGCACCCATATTCTCCAAGTCCCGTCCCAATTCACTCCTCTTGCTGCTCAAAGTGTCTGCTTTATACCGGAGCTTACCGGACTGAATACACACAAAACGCCATCTACAATTGGCTAACGGAGACCAGCCTGTCCGAACAAATAAAATAAAAAAAACTGGCAAAGGTTTGCACAGTGACTGCAGACATATCCTGATATTCGAGTCATCGGCGTGGACGAAACGGACTGAAGTCCATCCGTAGCGTTTTATCTGAAGATACCATTTTTTTAAAACTCCCCCCACCACCCCCCGCGTCACGTTCAACTGATCCCAGGACTTAATAAACTTATCAAACTCAAACTTATTAAGTGCAAAGTTCACCGAGGATTACGCCTTACGCAGCCCTCAGCGGAATGACCAAAATATAAGCAAAGCAGAGGTATGAGCCGATTTTTTAGATTAAATGTCACCGTTAATCAAAATCCCCTGTCAGTACAGCTGACAGGGGATTTCAGGGGGGGGGGGGCTTTTATAATGAATGCGTTTTATATTCCCTTCATACGAAGCAGAAAAACTGTAGCGTAATCACTCACCCACGCAATCCTAGGAGAGCACCAAGTCGTGCCTACAGACATTCCGACCACCTTAAAGCTTTACCGCCCATGCTGGGATGACAACGGACTCCAGTCTCAAGCTCTGGTTATTACGGATGAACTTCTGTACAGTACAAAACCAACTCCTTAATTATCCCGGTGCTCCCTGTAACGCAACAAATCCATCTTGCGAACTGCTTAACAGCAGAAGACGTGACTGATCAAACCGTAAAGGACTGATCAAACCATAAAGGATACATCGCGGTGTTTTAAATGACAGTCTATGCAGTCAACGGCTAAAGACCTTGGCTGTTAACGACAGGAGGCATTCACGCTTGACTGATATTTCGTTTTCCGGCGCGGTATGTTTGAGGAACGTTTGTCCTTAAGCTGGAAAGCTCCACTACAAACTCTCCCAACCCAATATCAAGGAAGTGGTCTCAGTACGGTTGGGTTAGTTCTGTGGCCGGTTCACTTTTTTGCTTCAGTGAGAAAGCTCACATCCAAGGCGGCGCATGCAGACGCCGTGGCTGTCAGCCAGTGGCCGGTTCTCCGGGTTCCGCACACCGGCACGAAAGGAAGACTGCGTCGCGCACCAACGGCTGAGAAACTCGTTAAATAAACAGGCTGTACAGGAGCTGTGACAGGACCCAGCACACAGCAAACAATTAGCCACAGACAGAGAGAATAGCAGTGATGCAGGACTCCAGGAAAACCCTTCTTACGTTTTCCTGTAGAACACGGCACACAAAAACACACAACCCATTTTGTCAAGATTTGTTTTAAGTGTGAATAAGGAGCGAATGCTAGAACTAGGTCACACAACGCTGTGGGGCTGTCTAGGAAACAAAACAGGTCACCAGGTTTCCCCCAAAAATTCATTGGAGTAACTACACAAAATAACTACAAGGTTTCTTGTGTAAAGTCAAACGGTAGACCCTGGGAAGGGTGTCGCGATTCGCAGGTTTCCACAGGCACACAAGGCCAGGATCAGGATAACGAACAAATGGGCAAGATACTTCAGAAAGTAAAAAGCTTCCCGATGCCAAGTTCTCTGTACGTCTGAAGAGAACCAGAAGGCGTACCCGACTGCGGGAGTTTAGAAGACTAACAAAACCCGACGTGAGAAGCGATCTCGCGGGATATGGCGAGATCTGCTCAGATATTTTCTGGGTTCCTGATCGATTAGCGACGGTTCATATTTCCTATCTGAAAGGTAACCAGGGACATGTATGATTTTTAGTTTCCTCAACTGCAGAAGTAAGGGAAGTGCTCTCGTTACACCTGAAAATAAAGAAATGTACAGAGAACCAAGTTTACGCATCCAGAGTGAACGAGTACGGATCAGAAGACGTAAAGTTTACTGCAGGTCTGTTACTGCGCAAGCGTTCCCGGTGTGAAAAGGGGGTAAGGTCAAATTATTAACAGAGACACTGAATGCATGTGCATTTCTGGAGAGAGAGACTGAATGAGCAAACAGTAAAAACCCATTACAGAAAACCAAATGTATAGGAACAGATACTGATATTATAAAGGCCGCCAACCTTGGTTGGGAGAGTTCTGACTGGAAGACTGTTGAAAACCAGGCCTGATTAGATCCGCTTGCCCTCGAGTAGAAGCCCGGTCTACATTATCCTGTAGAAATAAAGAACACAAAACCATCAGGCCCATAACAAATCGGGTTAAAAGTTCAGCATTACATTACCGTTTGTGTTCATTTCAGCAATTTTGACAACCTATGCCTTCCCATCAAACGCCTATGAGCTGCCTGCTCAGGTATTGATGGAGAAAACACAAAATTTCCCCCCTTTCTACCATTCATTACCAAGATTTCAATGCATTTGAATAGACACCACAAGCAAAAAAAGCAAGTATTTTCCTTTCAGATTTTTGGAAGCGGCGTATTCCATCTACGCCAAACGGCTTTAAACATCTGCAAACTGGGCATAATTATGAAAAATTTAATCCAAATCATATTTGCAGTAAAAAATCTCCATGTGCCTCTGCAGTTACACAGCGCCTTTCAGAAAAGCAAGCATTCTCTGACATTCTTCCTCGATGTTGGTACCAGCTGTTGCCAAAGCAAATCAATGGGGGTGAATTTTTCAAATTCCTGTCTGATGAAAACGGTTGCTAGCAGTGTAAAGCATTGTGTGCACATTATTGATACGTCGAGGGTAAAAAAAAAAAAGTTTATTTTTCCATTTTCCCCAGGATTAACGTTTTTTTGTTTTGTTTTTTTACTGAATCAATGGCGTACTGCTTAGATGGTGAGCGGGGAGTTTTCCATACAACATAATATGAAATATGATAATATAATACAATATGAAATTACCATCCATCTGAAATGGGACTAAACTTTAACAGTGTAGCGTATACATTGTACGCTGAAGCACTAATGTACTGGCTAACTGAGGATGGGTGCTACCATCACCAAAGATAACAGTTATTGCCAGGAAACACAAATAACATTTGTTAATTCATATTTATGATTTAAATATCTGAGCTGATGGGTAGACGCTTTATAATCTCAGAGCGTGAAAGCAAGAAAAAAGAACGAAAGACAAAAACAACTTTCTGAACTGCCTCCTGAGTTGTTTCAGCCGGTAAAGCACAGATTGAGCCCAATGAGCTGGATTTCACCGGTTCGAACCCAGCTCCTGTCATTAGCCGACTGAACAGGAGACTGCAGCGGTGGCGTACAATTGGCCAAGTGCCGCATCAGCCTGGGGCAGGGCTCAATTAGCGGGGCTCAATCAACGCATTAGCACAAATCGGCGAATCCAAATTTGTGAGAATACCATGAAAAATTATTGGACAAAAATTCTCTTTTTACCCTTAATTATTTTGTGTTGTACTATAATATAAATCAGTGATTTACAGGCTATATTTAGTAGGGATTGACAGAAGGACAAATCGATAACCCACATTCTTTTGGGAGACGTGACATAATACATTTCGTTCTTTATTTAACTATGGGATTTATTTCCATCGTTCAAACTATACATTTCACATGAGAAATATAATTAGATCTATTTAAATCTTGTTGCATGTAAATACAATTTCCAGCTTGCGTCACATTGGTAAGATCCACAGACTCCTTTTCTTCTCCAGTACTGAGACAAAGAGCCCCAATCATTTTAATATCACTTAATATTAGTTAACATAACTATTAAACAGCCGATCTTAGGCTTCTGCAAGCCAATAAGCCAAAGCTGAGAGGTCAGTAACAGGTGGTCAGAGGGTGGGGGGGGGGGGTTAGCGATGGTCCCTGCCACACCAAAAAGGAAGAAAAGTGAAAATAACCTGCAGGGGGCATTCACCATGTGTGCGATTAGGCTAGGCCACATTCCACGGAAGGCCAGGCTAAATGTACCTGGACGCGGTCATTTGTGGAATTTCAGCCATGTGCACAGGAGTTTCCTTTGAAACCATGCCTCGTTGGGAATTCAGCTAGACTGGCAGGAGTGAGGGGTACTAGACACACAGCCGGACTTTTGTAGAGAAACGCTGACTTACAACTCATAAAATGACTATATAAATAGCTCCATAAATACCCAGCTGTATGTATAGGGGAGAATTGATAACATGCATTTCCTAGTAAATCTAACCAAGTACATGTCAAAAGGAAATTAACAGAACAATTCAAAATCCAACACTGTAATAATTAACTGTAACACTGATATGAGCAAAACATGCACAAATAAACAAACAGTTTTCCATTATAACAAATTGTATGTGTAACCGAATTCCTGGTTCTAAAAAGGGAAGGGGGGGGAAAGCAAATCTGAAAATAAAATAATTTAAAAATACAGAAATCAATGCAAAAAAAAAAAGTTTTTTTTTTTTTTAATTGTATTTTCTGGATCCAAATGTACTGTCTTTCGGGTATTTGACTTATGAGAAGGAACACCCGCGATTGTGTAGCGCTAGTCACTGCAAACGAGCGCGATCGCGAGCAACCGCAGCCCAAGAGCTTGTTACACGACCATCTGTTGGAGTAACGCCGCTCGCCAACACAAATATGAAATAAACATTGGAACACCACGTCGTATGCTTTTAAAGACATTTTTCACAAGTCTTTCCAAGCCAAGTCTTTTTTATTACCTCTCCCTGGGCTAAAACGCTGCCTTCAAGATCAATGTATTGCAAAACTACAGACGAAAGACAAAAAGGGGAGCAGCAAGATTTTAAGCCTCATAAAGCAAGATAATTAAATAAAAGCTTCAAATTTATAGCTGGACGCGAGGCTCGTCTTAACTCAAATAACAGTTTCAAGGAGGCAAGTTTTTTGCTGTTAGTAGGACGTTCTTGGACAACGAGCCTTCGCCGTCTGTTTACATGCGATATTAGGATTTGTCAATCCTCCGATTTTTATAACGGTTTCAAATTAAAACCAGCGCAAACCCAAGAATGAAAAAAATAATAAAACCACATTTTCAATTTCCAGTTTCCAGGAAATCCGAGAACAGAGCGTTTGCATTTCCAGGAACCGTGCGCTGCCAGAGGTCCCCACCAGACCTGCTCCGAAAACATCTATAAAACTCCAGACGGAAATTTACAGCTCTGAGAACGCTGATAGGTTTCAGGGAATACTAAACCTAATGGCTATTTCAGTGCGAAGACTAAGTCAACAGCGTCATCCTAATGTTAAACCCATGTCTCTGCAGCAAAAAGCATTTGCAATCTTTCTATGCCAGATATTCATTCATATTACACACTGTTGGCAATTAGCATTTTCTGTAAAAACGGGAGAGGAGTCCCCAGTTTAATATTGACAATTATATAAAATGTTTATCTTTATTTTATTTAACATTAATATGTGGGCCTAATCCAACCTGATCCAAGGTGATTAGCCGTTAAATGTGATGGTCAAATGTAAGTGCAAAATCTCCAATACCATGACACCAAAAATACTGAAGTTATGAAGACTGAATCCAAAATGGCACGTTTCCCCTTCTCACTTCGGTCCAATCATCTTGCAAACGGAAAACATTTTAAAACGGGATTTAGGAAGAAAGAGGGGAGAAAAAAATAAATAAAAATTAAAAACCTGAACAAAATCCTGTCCAGTGACCCAGCTGAGACAGTAGTTGGTAAGCTTGTCTTGAAGAGCTTTGGCTCAGATCCAACTTCCTGGTTCCAAGAAAGCTCTGGGACTCTGCCCAAAATCCCATAACATTCAGAAGAGTTATACAAGTCTGCAAATAAAGGGTCACCTTGCCATTCATATAGATGCACACAAAAAAGCTACATCATGTTAAATGACCCAATAAAACATTTAATGCCCCTAAGAAAAGCCTCTACAATAACCTAAGAGGCCATGTTTTAGTTTGGTTTAAAGATATTCTGTCTGGTCGGAATGCTTGACCTACATTCCATAACAGCAACATCAATGCCTTCACAAACCACAGTCTCGTTAGAAGGCACTTGAATCTACAGGACATTCCTGGGTGACATGAGGCAGAGTAATTGGGGTTGGATTGATTGATGTTTGTGTAAATAAAACGCAAGGGCATGGTGAGCTGCAAGACAATTCTAAGATTGATGCTGCTTTATAAAAGACGTAAAAAAAAAAAAACAAACCCAATGTATTCAGCTCAAATGCCGCGACATCCCTGCATTTCCATTCACGCTTAAAGCCCTTAACGGGTCTGCCCATTCAAATACAGAGAGTTACTGGCACACATACCGTTCTCCTCAATGAAATCTGACCAAGGCTTAAAAAGAATGTTTAGTATGGATTAGAAAATACTGGTCCTGCTGACTAGTTTACCAATGAAAGCAATTAAACGGGCTAAATATTTCACCATTATCAAGTTTAGGGGCACGGGAGACAAATTTCCCCTTTTCTAATCCAATAAAAGGTTGCCTCCGTGGTTCTTTTACGTATATCCTCGCAACATAGCACACGTCTCCTGAATTCATACTCTTCAGTATCCAGTCAGGACCAGTAAAAAGTGCCACGGCAAATGGCTTGATTCACAGTGTAATTATAAAGGTGGATGCAATATGATGTTTGAAGAGGATTTATTCATGAACTAATGTTGCATTATATTCTGTAAAAAAAAAGGTGGTCTGGGGATGGAGATAGACAGCAAATGTTATCAAACCTAGACAAAACAAAGGCAAAGACTAGTACCTTAGTTCTGTGGTGAAATTCTGGTTACAGCTACAGAGCAATTGCCAATTCATCGTTTAATGCTTAATTAAACTTTTCACCTCAATCGACTGAAGGTGGTGTTTAAGTCTGTGGATTTATCGGTCAAAATTCACAAAGGCAGTGCTGCGGGTACCCCTGAGAAAGTAATACTTCACCTTGACTGTTTCACCACATTATCAGAAATGTCCCTTTGGTGCAGAATATTCCAGCAGTTAATGGACAAGAGAATAGCGACAAGACCTTCGACTTTAGCATGATTGAAGCTAAGATTGTCCCTGGTTTAAGAATGCATCAGACATCCACAGAGCGGGCTGCCACAGGGACACTAACAGCAAGCAGCGTTAATGCACAGTCTTCAAGGTTATTTGTCATTATCATTTTAGCCCAATTGCTGAACACTGCCCCCATCAAGTCAGCGCATTCTTTAAATCCGACTAAAGGAATACTGCGGCAGCAAAGGCTCAGCAGAACAAACGGAGAAACGTAAACACTAAGGCCTAGCCGCGCGATGTTTGCATAAGGTTTCTGGCCATTGAACTCCAACACATTTCCCTTGTTTTTGGGCACAGAGAGGAAGGCATTGCAGAAACACTGCATTACAGACTGCCGTGGTTACCTGGTAATTTGGGTGGTGAAGAAAGTAATCGGAACATCCAGCTAAAGCCATTGTATCTCCCTCAGTTCTTCAGGAATCCCATCCGCTTTGCAGTAATGAGAACCTGCAAGGGAAACAAATCCACTGAAATTTGCTTCTATTTGTATTCCATAGATCTCAGACTTGATTCTGACTAAATTTAATGTTGAAAGCATCGTTTTAAAAGAGACACCGAGACCACAGATTAATGCTATCGTATTAGTTATTGAACAAAAATAAAATTTCCAAGGTTCTCTCGGGCAAGCGGAAATGAATTCTCGCAGGTTTCACCCTTCGCACTGTGAATTAGCTGTGACCGGACCGTAACACAGTTTCCACCCTGAAAGTAGGGGGAATCAATGCAAGGATCAATTCAAGTGTTCATCGATCAGCGGCACGCTTTAAAAACCAATGCGATCACCTTGTAACAATGCATCTACACAGTTGCTAGTGGTAACCCTCCAGGCAAAAGTGCACCATCTTCTCTGGTTTTCAGAGTCTGAAACACAGCCTAACTTTGCCACCAAGTAAATACGTTTTAATCATTTAACGCATACATAAACACAGGTTTTTAAAGAATAGGATCAGCTAATATGGGAATAAGCTAATTAAGACATTTCAGGGATGAACTTGGGGAAAATTTCTGATTTTTTCCCCTAGGCATTTGTAGCATCTTAATACTTTGCGTTTACTACATTTCTATAGATATTATTTATCTGTTGGGTTAGACTACAGGTTCCCCGTAACACAATAATGCTGCCTATAAAATGCATAAGTGGATGCCCCAGAGACAAAATAAATGGGCTGAAAACACTGTGGTTTCTGGCCACCTGCACAAAGAATCCTGAGTTTGACTAAAAGTGATCGCCTCTACACGCTACCTAATAGGTCTCCAGCAATGGTCCTTCGGTTCTCTGTAAAAAGATACTTGGAGACAATTTGTTAAACAAACACGCCGCAGTTCGCAATTTCTCCCTTTCTTAAAATAGGGGTCAGCTATTCTGGGATTTCTAAAAGCGAGATCATATCTTCCGGCAAGAGTCTGACAACACTGCATTTGCTGCCGGAACGTCGAGATCTGAAATATTGTGAACAAAAGCTTCAAACTTCTCATTCTCCCCAATTGAAGCCGGACAGCTTGAGTTTTTTTATGTAGCGACTGGAAGCTAAGTCTCCAACCAGCCAATTTAGCTGGCAAGGTAACAAGCCACAATTGACAGCTATCCTCTCAGTAGCAAAAAATAGCAAGCAGCTCTGTGGTTTTTAATCTGCAGGTTTTTAAAAGTCTGATACGTGGCACTGAGCTTCAGTTAGATGAAAGTTTTCACAAGAATACTGGACATTTAGCGATAAAAAAGATTACAGTTATATTTCAAAAGTAAATAAAAAATAAAAAAGCAAAAATACTACTCGGGGTGTGCACAACCTGAAAGTGACAAGACTTTTCCCCTAGGGTTTGGCTGAAGTTCCTGATACAGTTCCCTGGTATTTTTCTCCTTGTCTGGGCCAGAGGAAGTGTTGGAGGAAGGGCATGATTTGCGTCGCCACCAGATCAGAGCGTTTATGAGAACCACCATCTCGGTGACATGGGCAGTAATACCAATAGCAGTTAGGAACACAATACACCCAGTGACACATTGTCCTTAAGGACAAGAGTCATGGGGTCAATACTAAATGTCCCTCCTTGCTCGCCAGTTTTAAAAGCCTTAATGCAATAAGCCACCCCTTTCTAAAGCCCAGAAGCATTACAAAAAAAATTGGCCCAAGTGATTCAATAGCAAAACAAAGACAAAATAAAAGGAACCCAAGCATATTAACCGCTTAAGACGAAACGTCTCCCACCCCGCGGATCAGTTGATGGAAATCCAAACCGTATCTCCCCTTCCCCTATTGCACTTAAGCCGGTAGGAGTGAGTAGCACAAATAGAAACTCGAACCCGGAGTCTCACAACAGAACAAACATATCCAGCACGTGCACTATGCGCTCAAGAGAAATGCACAGCCATGTTCATTTGTCATTTTGAAATGTAAAGCACAACAAAGTCTCTGCACACCCCTTATCTTCATTTGAAAGAAAAAGGCTTTTTAGACTTTTTTAATCCATTTTTGGATATTATTTAATATAATCTACTCACACTTCAGATAAATTGCTGAATGTGTTGGCCATGCCGGGGTTTTCTGATGAATGCCAAACCGGACCAGCGACATGATTTCTGCGAATGGACTGACACCTGATGACAATTCCTGTTGTGTCAGACGGCAAAGGGGGTCATGCCTTGTGTACATTTCAGGCAAGGAGTAAGGGTGGGGGGGGGGGGGGGGGGGGGATATTCAACAACCACAACTTCACCAACCCCAGCATGCAAAGCAAAACCCCAAAACCATCGCATGGTTTGATAAGCCAAAAGAAG
>JAOYSI010008241.1:0-11641 GCA_025775065.1 Hiodon alosoides | reverse complement strand
CACCCTCCCCCCCCACCAATCCGCCCCACCCAAATAAACACAAAAGCATTTATCTAGTTTAAATAAAATTTAATATTAAAGTCCATTACAAAAATTAAAAGCCAGTATTAACCAAAATAACAAATACAGTTTTAGTGAGCATCTTTATGTCCTCCCAAGACTTAAATCCGGATTAATTGCAAAAACCTGTCATTTATGTTCACCGTGCTTTCTACTTTGTCGGCGAGGACGCGGACTAGCTCTAGCACCGTTTAATGTTAGCTAGTTTAGCGATTGCTAAACTACTGTCCTAAGTAAAGCCGTCTCCGGAGCGCACAGACGGTTGGAGACATGCAAGTTGCGCTGGCTTTGTTAAATTTAACAAGTCACGGAGTGTAACTGCTCTTATAAAGACTGTTATTTCCGCCTCTGATTGAACAGCTGAAACTAAGCTAAACGCTAACTATCAGATGGGTGTTTATAAAAATGTATTTGTTTCTGAAAGATTCGACCCCATTGTTGGCTTTAGTCAATATGAATTCATATCTATTTTCGTGTAGCCGCCACTGAACCGGAAAAGGCTCCAGCGACCGAAGTTGACAGGTATGGAGTTCCATTGGTGTAAATTATTGGTTAAATGAGCCATTGACTTACTTCATAATCTTTTGTAGGCCTTACTTACTTTTTACACAAATTTGCCACACCCCAGAAGCATAGCCGTACATTTTAAAAACGTTACTCTGGATTGTGTGAATATTGCAATTGTGTTTGTACTCGGTTAATTATGAGGTGGCGTACCAAGTGATTTTTTGATCATTTTTTTAACTTTAACAAATCACCTGTAAGAATTGCAACTTTCGGTGACAAATCACACGTACAACTTCTCTATCTGCCCTGAAAACGAATAAACCGTGAGAACAATAAAAAGCGAAGTTGTCATTTATCACAATGTGGCGGAAAGTTGAAGTTCACGCAAAAATTACGTGTAGCGGTCTT
This sequence comes from Hiodon alosoides, assembly GCA_025775065.1. Classification (NCBI taxonomy): domain Eukaryota; kingdom Metazoa; phylum Chordata; class Actinopteri; order Hiodontiformes; family Hiodontidae; genus Hiodon; species Hiodon alosoides. The sequence goes on along the minus strand of JAOYSI010008241.1, from coordinate 10,666 downwards.
TCCTGTATGTATTTCTTTGACCATTTATATAGTAGACACCATTTGCTTATACATGTTTTAACTATTGGTCGGCTATGTCAAGGATTACCAAAAATCCTCACAGGCCAGTTCTACTTTTTAACTGCAATAAATCATTCATGTCAACCAAGTGTTCTTAAATATAATTACTGAGGTGAATTAAACTCTTAAAAGAACTTGAAAATACTTTATAAGCGATAATTGGAGAAACGGTCGGACACATCAATGTAAAATAAGGTATGCGCCTCTCACAGATGGTTCAGTATCTCAGAATTTTGCGTACAGTTACACAGCGATGGGTTCTTACTACAGCAATTCATGTTAAGACCTGTTAATCAGTGCGGCTGCTATAAATTCATAAGATATATGCTTATGGCTATTCTCTGGTCTGGGCTAAATGTAATTGTTTCGGAGGTCATTAACTATAGCTAACCTTAGTCAAACGGAATTCAGGCCTAGTGACTGTTCCATTACCCATATTGTGTAACAATGCAGTCTATAGTCCGTGAGCCAGAGCTGTGCACAAGGAGTTATCAAAGCCTATTCCCTACCATGTGTTAAATTCAGCATTAGGTTTATTTTTAAATGCTTGGCCTCAGGTCCTCTTCAGGGCTGCTTGGTTCTCACGTGTCCAGTCTGTAAAGCCTGACGTCAAGCGCATCCCGTTTTTTACACTCTGCAAATGGATGATATCCTTCACCCAGAGCTATGCTCACGCTGAAGAAAAATTAAATTTCACAGTCGATTTATGCCTGCCAAAAGAATGGGCAAAACGCAAACTGAGCCAATGTGTTGTTCTGTGGGAAAACCTGGAACTATTCATTTGCTTGCGCGGTGATTACTGCTTCAAGAAACATTAATTCCATGGATTTTTAATGTATTGAAATAGCTGTTTCAGCCAAAACCGTCTGTTCATTTTTTTCTCCCACCCCGTATACTTACACAGCAGATGTAAATAAACCCAGAATATTACAGTCATTTCTCCTTTAAACTGAATGGACTTCAGTCAACTGTGGAGAGAACATAAAATAGGATGTGACAGGAAACAGATGCATTTTATTTAATGGACAAATTGTAAAGAAAAACCTAAAATGTTTTTTCCTTTTTCCCCACTTTCTCTCACTGCTGCTACTTAAAGGATTTATTTTATTTTATTTTATTTTATTTTATTTATTCTGTGGGAGCGCGAGAGGATGACTTTGGGTTTCCAGGGGTGGGCAGTACTTATAATATTGTTTTTATTATTATATTTCTAACACTCATTTAAATTACTTTTGTGTATTTTGTCATTTTTGTTTGACCTGCTTGGAAAAATCTTGATGTTATTCGTATCAAAATACTTACTTAGTATTTTCCAAAATACACCCTGCTCTACCATCACCCCAGTCATTTAATTTTTAAATAAAGTCTTTAAAAAAACATCTCTGTCCCATCTCTGTTCAGACGTTTATGTTTGGCAATCTTGGAATATATTGTTATTTATTTTTAACCTGGAATAATGGGAACCCCTTACACATAGTGACATAGTGTGTCTTGCAAGCGAAGGTCTCCAGTAAACATGTGACAGGTGACAGGTGACTAGCTAAGTCATCAATGAAAACAAAGTATGGCATTGTATAAGAAAATTATCTTGACGTGAAGGCGTTCTCAAGATAAATATTTTTTCTGTGCGCTATTTTGATAATGAGGTTTAAGACAATCATGCCCTTCTTGGTGGTTCTGCGGTTGTTTTGACTTGTCAGCATGATTTCAAGGCCTCATAGATGAGGTGTCTCAAAGCTGAGTTATTTGGGAAGTTAGTTGTTCGTAAAGGTAACTAATGAAAGGGATTTTGGAAGCATGACAAGACAGTCAATTGTGACTCAATGGGGGCAACAATTGACAATTGGTTCGATATTAGTTCGGTTTTGTTCTGCTGACTGTCCTCTCCATTGTCTTGTTTTATCATTCACTTAATTGACCCCTTTTTGACCCGTTAGGATCAGCTTTAACTGCACGCACCATTTTCTGTGGGGAAAGTAAAGAAACATCGACATTCAAACAAAACCCTTCTCTGGAAATTTTTATTTTTTTTAATTTTCAAAATACAAAATACCGTATTTTATTTTAATGCATTTTTAGGTACTAGTATTTTGTAGTTGCATATTTTGATGTATTTTTGCCCACCTCTGTTTTGCTAGTGATCTGATTTTAGGTGAATGCAGTGAGAACTGGAAATCTTTCCCAAAAGGAATCGGTCGGCCAGTGACATTGGCGCATGCCCGTTCTTTTCAATGACAAACCCTTTGTGCATGAAGGTGAGCGGCAGCAGGTCTGCTAAATTGATGGAGTTTAGAACAAGCTTGACCAGTTCTATTGAAAGGAACAGACCATTCTTAAAAGAGAGGCAGACCAAGGCCGTGATCAGGTAAAGATGTATTTTGCAATTACTGGTTGAGTTGTTGTATGGGGTTAAAATATGATTTCACAGAGTTGCACGGATGTAAATAATTCTAATTTGGAAAGATATTTTGAGAATCACTCCTTCAGTATATCATTATATGCTTTGGAATTGCAAATGCCTGAAAATCACCAACCAGTTAGGAAACCTGACCTTTTCCTCAGTTCATAAATTTGCCTTTCTAATACACATATGCAATGCTAAATCAACAATATAGTAATTTATAAGGAATAATATATCAACGTTGGACTAAAACTGAAAAAGTTAAAATATCTGTCCACCCAATATAAATAGTGCACGACTTTTCCTCTGCTGTGCGGTTGCTCTTTTTGAATTTGTTGCCATCTTGTGGATTTTTTGAGAGTTGCACAATTTTATTTAAAAAAAAAAGAAGCAACTTTTCCTCCGAGCGTTAGGCTTGAACGTGACGTAATATATTTTCCCCATAATTCCTTAAGCATCATAAAGCTGGGGGAATAGCATGCAGTTGGTCTGTCCACCTAGCTGAAAAATAACATATTGACAATGGGTGCATCTCCAGTAACGAGGAGGATAAATTATAGCGCCACAGCCTTTTGTATACATTTTCAGCACAAGGTGTTTCCAGCCTAATTCACTGTTCCACTAAGAAAAATGGAGGAGTTTTATGCGCAGTATTTTATCACCAGAAGGGCTTCCTTCTAAATAAGTAGTTTAATGCGTATTTATTTATCAATATTAGTCACATCTTATTTAATAATTATAATACACCTATATTACTATTGTTAGTACTAGTAGTAGCAGCAGCAGCAGCAGCAGCAGCAGCAGTAGTATTGTTGGGTTGCTATTTTACCAAAGGAGGAACATAGTGGAAAGTTGTAGTTTGAAACTGGTGTTCTTTGGTGTCATTTGATATCCGAATTCAGACTGTGTGATTTAAATTGAAAGGTAGACCGAAATAGCTGGGGCTGGACGTGATGTAACTCTTTCTCAACGGGCACAATCGTGCAAAAAGTGCAGGAGAGAACATGTTAGCCCATTGATAATTTACTAATTCCTTTCAGTCACTGAAAAAGGTTAGGCAGTGAGCCATGGACATGTTAACTGAACATTCGCTCAGAAATGTGGGCTTAGTAGGCTTAGCAGTTGGTATAATCCCTCTTGAGATTTGAACCTAAAACCCTCAGGTCAAAAGTAAAGTTTTTTTTTTCCTCCTGGCTATGTGGTCTGTGGTCTGAGAAATGAAGGTGATCGGAATCCGACCAGTCGTACTTCAGCACCCTTTCTGTGTGCAGTGGTACGGTTCGTACTGATGAGCCAAAATGCAGAATTGGACATAAAGATTTTTGGGAGGGAAAGAGCTCCGTTCCAAATAATTAAAAAATGTTCTTAACCCCTTCTTCACGTTCCTGTCCTTGTTCAAGATGGGCCGAGTCCAGTTCTTTCGCTGCTGCTCCAAATCGCCTCTTCCTTACAACAGTTGGACTAAACTGAAACGGACGATCACTGGGGAGGCTGGCCTTTCATGTTCACCCATAGTTTTGACGGGCACAGGTAAGTGTCATTGTTCTTTCTTTCTCTTCCGTTTTAGGCGGCCATTTTGTGGAGAGCCTATTGACCCCACGGTAACCAAACAAAACTTCCAAAACAGAATGAGAGAGATGCTCAAAGAAGTTTTCAGGCAATAATAAATGTTTATTTATCTTCAAAAGGGAACATTCTGTGAAACGTGAAGAACATTTCTTTCTTTATTTGTTAGATTTTTTTGTCATGTTTTTTACCTTTGAATATCATTTTTTAGAAACACATTTTATTTTTAAAAATACAATAAGGGAAAATAATGAAAAAACGATATACCAGCAAGACGTAAGACCAGCACGACTCTGGGTGGCTTCATCGAGGAAGTTTGTTGTCAATGTATTCCCTAGTCAGTACATGAGTGTCCAATCAATGAATGGATGAATGACTTTGTGTTCACGGTGATATGATTCTGTATCCCTGGGACTATGAAGAAAAGTCATTAACACTGCATTACACTGCAGTGTAGATGAACATCTTGTGTGGACTCAGAACATTTTGTGACTATTGGTACAGTTATCATCTCTGTTAATATCAGTATTTTAAATATATTTTTGTCTGAACCTTGAGAGAGAGTGGGATTAATACATATTTCAAGCACTGTCGCTGAAATTGCATAATTAAGGTGTTCTGTCACGTATTACTATGGTATCAGTAAACACCAATAATGTGAATAAATTGATAACTAATTAAACGTAGACATCCCCAGTTAAATGCAGCTCAACACAAGAATGGCAATAACCATGAGGAAAGAGAATACGTGTGCATGGGTTGAACACTGAAAGGAGACCAAACGAGGTTGATCAGTCAGTACAGCACAAACGACACCAAAATCGATCCCAAAAATGTCAAATGCTTTTTCTGGCTGTATCACAAAGTCAGTGGGTTACACAACCAGTCAATGTACAGATACGTGAAAACCTCCTTTGCATAACAGTTCAGTACATCCCTTTAAATCGCTATCGATCAAGGTTAAGCGCACGGGGGTAACGTCTCTTCCTTTATCCGCTCTCCTTTTCCCGCTGTTGCCGTGGTCTGGTGCCTGACGGGAAGCTCCCAGCAGAGAGGCGGGGCGCTTCACTGCTTCCTCATCCTCATTAAAACGCCATGAAACACTGTCCGTCCAAGGCTGCCTCGGCGAACCGCTGTCGGTTCTGCTAGTACGTGGCGGGGGGGGGGGGGGCTGTGTCTCCACAGAAGGGCCCCTGGAGGCCCCTGAACGACTCGAAGGGCCGCTTTTATCACTCGGCGTCTTCTTTCCTCTTTCTCTTCAAACCTCGGCTGTGAATATGCGCCACTTGCATAGAGAAAGCTCAACAATGCTGTGTTTGTACTGTTTTTCCTGTCTTTATTTTTTTTAGTTAAAAATACTGAGGGGGGGAAAAAAAAACGCATCTCTTAATGTTATTCCTACGCTCCATGTTTTCTTTTAGCCCAATCCAGAATCAGTTCCAGTAATAAATTATTATTTTCTTTATTGGCACGTAAGAAAGATCACATGAGAATGAGCACGTAATACAGAATACAGGTAGCCCTCATACATTATTTGTGTGTGTGTGTGTGTGTGTGTGTGTGTGTTTTATTTAAACGTCGTTCAACAAGGTGTCGGGTGTTTACTAGGATCCAGTGAAAGCAAGAGAAAGACAAACTCAGAGACTGGGTCCACTAGTGCACAGGGATCAGTCTTCAGCATGGACACCCCAGTGCCCCTGCCGCCATCTATCGGAAGCGTCTATAGACAGAACAGGGTCAACGGGGGCTCCGCGCTCCGGTCTGCCGGTCAGACCTCCGTGCTGATGGCGCGCCTGTTGGTGTAGAAGTCCGGCAAGCTGCGGGCGCTCAGCGAGGCGCCCGGCAGGGCTGGAGGGCCCAGGGCCATGGGCGGGGTCTTGTAGTGGCTGGGCACATAGGCCACGCGCTCTCCGCCGTTGAGCACCTCGTCGCCAGTGCGGATGTAGAAGGGCGTGCCATAGGGGGCGCAGGTTGGGCAGTAGCTGTGAGACTGCACCGGGTCGGGGGGCAGGCAGAGTGGGGTGACTGCGGCACCGTCCACCCCGGGGGCACTGCAGGCGTTGCAAGCAAACTGCGGCTGCGCGCCACTGGTCGAACCCGCGTCCCCTTCCGACTCATTCCTCTTACAGCAGTAGTACTGGCGGGGGGGGGGGGGAGAAAGTCCACAGAGACGGGGAAAAATTGAGTGACAGGGAGAGAGGCTGTTGGTTGGATAGTTTAAATTTGGTGAAATCGTATTTTTGCATTTGCTCGGGCGGAATTGTAGTGTACATGAACCCAATATATGAATAATTAAGACGTCTTCACTTACACGAGTGTCACTGAACGGAATCAACAGTAGAGCATACTTAATCTGTAACCGAAGAAGTGAACCCATAATATCAATAAGTCATATTGTTTAAAACTACGACGAAGTGCAGTGCTGTGAGCTAATGTGTAGCGTAGCGTAGCGTAGCGTAGCGTAGCGAACGGGGACGTGGGCGGCCTTGCAGCTGCTGCTCTCACCTGGAGTCTACAGTAACAGAGTACTGCTATGATACACAGGAGTATCACCGTAGCGAGAATTCCTCCGGTAATGACAACAGTTCCAGCTGTCATCCGACCAGATCTCCATCAAACCCTGGAGGGAGAGGCGATCACCACGTCACCGCCTCAGGATGTGTAAAAAAAAAAATAACCCTTTTGGTGTTCTTTAATGGTTCCTTCATGTTATTCATTGGCAGGGCCTCCGGTGATGCAACAGCCAAACCATGGAGCATTTATCAGTTGCTAATGATACGTTTTCAACACCACCAGACAGACGATAAAAATATTATCAATGTTACTTACGTATACTTTAATAGCCTATTCTAGAATAAAATGAAATAAAATTTTAATTGAATTATTAATTTATCTGTTCTTTAAAACCAGATTCACAAAACTTAGTGTGTTTAATGTTAAAGTTTGGGAGAAAAAAAATCTTCAAATAAACATTGATAATATATATCAAATGCCATGAATTACTAAAGTAAATTTTAGTATTTTTTAGACGCTATAAAAAGCATAATAACCACAAATGGAGAATTAAAAAAAACCCATATAGGTGATCATTTAGTACTCACATCAGAAGAGGGCTGGCTGATAGACAGAGGGGGCGGAGCCTCCGGAGGGGGGCTATGTTGGGTATGATCCGAATTTCAGAGGCGTGGTGCAGAAGGTTATGGAGCCAAATCTCGACTTGGAATAAACCCTTTGAATGAAATGTACAAATTAATGTTATTTCACTTGTACATGCATTTCTATTGCCAAACATTCGGATCATCCCCCTGGCATCTTTCACTGAAGTACCAGCGTTATCCACAAGATGGAGCCACGTAATAAAGAACACTTTGTTAATTTTCGGCCACGAAGACCGTCAGCGCTGTGTTCTAAAACCAGCGAAGCTCTGTCGAAAAATATGATGAACGGCTGGTCCAAACAACTCAATGGAAAGCACTCAACATGCACACGCTGAATATTTCATAAAAATGTAAGCAATCAATTACATAAAAAGCCTTTAACTTCCTCACATAACTCAAGTCATACAGTTTGTTCTGACTGAAGATCTTTAAGATCTGAAGAGAATTGTCAGCACACCGGGACAATCATCACTTCTCGCAACCCCCATCTGGACCAGCCCTTATTAAAGCGAGGAGGATGATGATGAATGATAGACCTTGGCCGCAACATCCGCTCAGACAACAGGCCGGGCCGGAAACCACTAGAGGAGGAAGGGCCAGGGTTGCTACGGATACACAAGCCCAGAGGGGCCGGGTTTACGCCTCCCCCCCCCCTCCCCCACAAGAGGAGGGCTACTGTCAGGTGGTAGCCCGAACACAGAGGAGCTAAACACTTCCGGTGCTCTCAGCCACGGTCCTCAACGCCCAAAGGAGGAGCCAGGTCATCACCCTAGACTGAGACGGGGAGTGGCCACGGCGACCTCACCGCGCACTTCCCTGCCGGACAGCGCCTGTCTCTTTTCCCCTGGGATCGCGGTGCCTAACGACACACAGCCACAGACGTGGCTTATTCGGTGAGAAGAATTGCGCCATCTACCCCGCCCCTCGCTGGAGCCCTTCCAGACGGGCAGGAGGGGAGCGAGGCTGAGCCGAGAGAGGACACTGAGGGGTGCAGGGCTTTGACCTTTCATTCACACTGACAGTTGACAGCGCATAAAGCACTTGCCAGCGGAGGAAGCGTCTGCCCGTTGGGCCGGGGAGAATTGAATCTGACCAGCACAAGAGATTTGATTTAGGGTTCAGGGGACCAAAATGTAATTATGCTGTAGCAGGATGATAATGACTTTAAAGCAGGGTTCCTGGGAAAACGTGGGCGCGTCCCTCTCCACACGAGCCAAGAATGGAGCCCGCATGCTAAATCTACATCTTCTCTGCCTCCGCCCTTCAGACATACCAAATATTCTGTATCTGCAAGTTGGACCGATTCCTCGGAAAGGTGGGGGCAATGTTCTCGCCATCTGGGAGGCTCAGTCCACTACGTTCACACGGGCAGGACACAAACACTCCTGACCATAAATCAATAGAGTTCAGAAATGTCTACAAAAAAGGCTCGCAATGGAAAGCAATACGCACAGATAGGTGACCCCGGACCTCCGAACCCAGCCACCCTAGAACGCAAAGAACACAGGAGGGTTCCAACTGATCCAGGACCAGTCTGACGCTCTGACTGAGACTCCACTCACACACTGCTGTGTGAGTCCTCTTTAACTCATTCAACTGGCGGACCCCGACTGACTTGTTCTGTCTCTGGTTCTGTCTCTGGTTCTGTCTCTGGTTCTGTCTCTGGTTCTGTCGGTATAATATTATGATAGTACTGACAAAAACAAAACATTTATCAAAGCTGGAGCTTAAAGAAAAGTGGCGACAGGTCTTGAAACTATTTTTTGCCTGACTTTGCATTTTGGGGTGCTACCCACGCTGAGAGTGGGGAAAAACAAAAACTTAGATATCTTATCAGAACAGTATAGACCACCATGTATGTTTTAGACTGCATTTCAGTTGACTTATATAATAATCAAACCCTCAATTAAAACTACATTTAAAAATTGTATTTATTTAGCATACACTCTTACCCAGCATGACACACAAAAGTGCCTTAGTTCAAGTGCACTACAGAGACCCAGCTACAGTGTTCAATAGTTAAGTGCCTGCATGGAAGTGCAAAGATGAGTGCTGCTTAAAGGAAATGTATACTGCAGATAATAGCTAAACAATCTACCTACTTCGTTACAGCCATGCATCCATAATGCAAAACCAAACAACAGTTCGATTCAATAGCCATATGTCCATTATTCCAGAGACATGCTTTTGTCTAAGCAATGCATCTTATTCCACTGACACTCCATAAGCGCATGAGTGGATTTGGTGGTGTACGCAGGTGTCCATGGGGGCGGGGGCGTTCACTGGAGAGTCCACAGCTCGGAGGCTTCGGAGGGGGCACGGTCAGCACACTGGTTTATCATCCTGCTCTCTCTATTACATTAGTAAGCATGCAGATAAGCGGACAGACGTCTGTATATCTCGGGTGCTATTGGGCGGAGGTTTGCCTTAACACTGACCCAATTTTTGCCAAACAACCCCCCACCTGCCGCTGTGTCCCTCCGTTCTTCAATACCCCCACTTTCTGTTGCTCTTCGTCATCACCTTCGTCATCATTTCGCTCCAGCTGGCACCTACTTTCAGATAAAGATCTTTTTTGTACTGTTTTGTGTATACCTTATTATACTCCCCAACCTCCGAACATCTAAAGCAACAACTTGCGACGTGCAAGAGAATCTCGTGAAACGTGAAATTGCAAATCCGACGTGGGAGTTTATTTTGTTTTGGTCATTTTGTTCCTGATTTGTAATGCCTCCTGTCCACTGTTCTGTAGTCGTCGTTCCCGGTGCATTGACCATGTAGACGAGACGTCCAGCAGCACAAAAGACCTCTGCCTTCAGGCTGATGGCCTCTGTGCTGCAAGCTCCCACAGACACAAGGCACGAGCTAAGTAGGTATGTCAGACGTCTGTATGCGATTGTGCTTCTGGTCAAAAGCTTCCTGCCTACGCACGTCAAGGGGTGTCTGCCTACTCTTAAGCCTGTGATACTGCTGGAATACTACCACTCCTCGGTAAAGTTTATTTCCTCCTGTGCTCATGGTGACTGGGCGCATGTGTGCATTACAGGTGAGCCAGTATTTTAAGCTCACTGCTATAATTCCAAAAGAATGCAAGCAGATGTGTGAGTAGCAGGGCAAATAATCAGAAAAATAGCATTTTTATAGGAGTCAAATCAACATCGAATGACAATATCAAGGGTATTTAAAAGAATTTACATCATCCGTTCAGCCGTCATGACAGCAGTTTGCAGCACAATAATGCCTGCCATTTTTAATTAAGTGAATTTCTGAGAAAACCGTTTTCTCCGAAAATCAGGAACGTGACAACTGCTCAGTGTATTCTTCTCATAAGTGACGGGACCAAATTTGATCCGAAATCCTGAATCAGGCCACAAATCACAAACGACATCTTGCTGAAAGGGCGTTCTTCAAGAACAGCTCGGGGAGGGGGGGGGGGGGGGGGGGGGGGGGGGGGGGGGGGGGGGGGGGGGGGGGGGGGGGG
>JAOYSI010008240.1:14299-42853 GCA_025775065.1 Hiodon alosoides | reverse complement strand
GTGTGTGTGTGTGTGTGTGTGTGTGTGTGTGTGTGTGTGTGTGTGTGTGTGTGTGTGTGTGTGTGTGTGTGTGTATCAAGGGAGAATCCTAACACAGTGGAAGAGATAGAAAAATGGCTACCGATACTCCACGGCCTTGTGGTGGGACCAGGTCTAGGGCGAGAAGACTTGTTACTGAGAAAAACCAAGGCATGTGGAATATACTCACTGTCCTTTGTATTCAAAACAGTCTCTTAGGCCTTGTGCATAAGCACAAAACTGAAGTCAGATTTTTAACAGTTGTTAGATAGAATACAGTGATGAGTTTAAGCTGCACAATACAACTCCTCATGTTTATGGCTCCCTGTGACTAATAACAGTGAAATTTCATTTAATTTCTGACAAAATGGCTCATACTGGTGATTCCAACTTCCTCTGAAAGAAGCACATGTACACTGCTGCTTAGGTGATACTTTGAACTTTAATGCATTAGTCCCTTGATACATCTGAAAATACCCACAAAGCTGAGAGTTTGTACTTTAAGTCCATAGTCATTATTTAATTTCAGATTCAATTTACTGGACAGTGTACAGTGTACAATGTACATCTCCCTGTAGGAGGTCGAATTAGTTTCTATGAAGACTGCCCATTCAAGAAAAAACTTATCTAGCCTCTCCCTGGAAATATTATATAATAAAATGTTTTGTTGAATGCAATTGGTTGCCTTGTTTATTTGCACTGTTGACCAAACTTATTTCTTGGGTTAAATTGAGCAGTTGCTTGCATTCATTGATAGTCACTTGTTGTGCATGCTAATGTGAATGTCTTAAACTAAGATAACATTAGGATGTGAGTAATTATGACCATAGAAGCACGAAAAAATGTTTTAATACATACATACTGTAAATGTATTCTATGTTATGGGAACAATCCCCCTTCCCTCCATAATTCAACACAGAAAAACTGATTAATGCTGTCTCTCCATCACTCCCCAGAAAAAAACTGGAATGCAGACTCAAGTTTGTTTCGCTCATTGTGGGCCGCTTGTGGGCGTGTAAAGTAGGCATGGCTAACTTCGCTCGTTTTCATGCTACTAATTTGAATAGCCAACATCGGTGTTGCTATTCCCATCACAGATTAGTGACATAAAATTAAAAAATTAAAAACTGCTATTTCCATATAACTGATGGCCTATTGAATCCAGGGGAAAAATGATTCCCTTTTTATTAGTATATATAAGGGGGGTTGAGCAGGATTAGTAGGTGGACAAGCAATATATATTTCTGAAATTAGTGTAAAAAAGTAATCTGTGTTTCAGGTATTGACACACTGAAACCAGCGAGCCTTTTACATACTACCATGCCATGATTAAAAAAAAAAAAAAACAGATCAAATTGCTCTATTTTTTTCAACCAAACCGATCCGATTAAATTTTCCACACACAGAATGAATATACAATTACTGGGATCACAGGAACTATGCAACAGACATATATTAATTCAGTACAAACTTCATGATATATAACTGGGATATGGACATTTGCTGCTGAAGCAAATGTTAACTTATGTACCAGGTAAGTACCCAAATGGTTTAAAACCAAATGCAGATAAAAATGAACACCTTTAGATCGGCATTACCGTCTTATTAGTTTAAAAAAAGTCTAACTACATTACCTTTAAAACATCATCTGTAAAAAAAAAAAAAAAAACACCTAAACATCAAATATACTATGAGGTATAATATACATCTGGTGGCAAAGTTACAAACATTGTTGGCCTCAAGTAGATCGTTATAGAGACTCCACTACCTTCGATGCGCATTGTAAACATAGTTAGATCAATGACTGTAAAAAAAAGATATTGAAGAATTTCTATTACTTTCAATTGCATCCCTATTTTATTATTACTTTTATCATTATTCAAAAACACACAGTAACAAGTATACATGCCTACAATACAAAACAGTCACCGAGCTAAAAGATAACGCCCATGAAACATTGGGGGTGGGGGAAGATATAACCAGGGGGAAATGGTTAAACACATATTACACAGGTTTAAAATCAATCTACAAATATCTCAAATTTATTACTGGAATCAAAACTTATTACAACTTTCCTATTTGAAGAGCGTTCAATTAACAAACATATTTTTCACATGAGGTATAGCATAGCTCGAATCGCACAATTTAAGAAAAATTAAATGTAGTAAAATAAGATTGAAATAAATGGAGTGATCTGATTGGTCGAAAATTTCAAGCGACCTGATTCACGTGAGCTATGTGTCTCTAATCCGCTAATAAATCCGTGCTTCCTCTTCAGTCATCTAGAGTTAATTACTCGTAGAACATGCGCAGTATTCGCTCGCATAATGAACTACGCAACAAGAGCCCGGAAACCATAGCATCTAAGAACCGCCCAGTGAGCATGCGCAATGGTAATTTAAAACGACCATTCTGAAAACTGGTGTTATAAACGTACATTTTTATTTCTCATGTTTTTACATTGAATTAAAGAAAACTCATTGTTGACCATGTTCTCTCAGGCAATTAAACAGCATGCATATTAATTATAAGCATTTTTACATGTCTTCGGTGTCTTTCTTTGAAGGCTCGCTATTTAGCCTGACTGTTACGTTACGACTCGTCTCCTGAGGTCCTGTAGAGCTCAAATAATCATGTATTAGCTAGTGTATTTTTAGGTAGTGTAAATTATGTAGGCAATTGTCTTTTTTTTAAACTAGGTTAATCACGCGATTAATTTTGTATTGTTGGTAACGTTGGTCACTTTTTCAGAAAGGCTAATGCATAATGCAAAGTCACATCTATAAGTAGGCTTAATCAGTAATGAAATGACCGACCAAGAGAACGTTTCGTTAGTTGTTTTAACTTACAAGGAAAGAAAACATGAAAACACACGTGGATTCTAATTGGTGACCGTGGATAGTTACGATGACTATCCACTAGCACTTTTATTCAGACGAATTTATGCAAATTATATTTAAGGGAAACTAAAACAGGCATCACGGGTGTAATAAGCAGACGTAGTGATCATTTTTGTTTTCTATTTCAAGTAGATACAATATTTTGCACTTAATTTAAATCAGTAGATGGGCAAGAGATCTGTTTTTCAACACTCAATAAATTCTGTAACCTATGATAATGGTGAGGTTAATGTATTTACAACAGCAAAGGTATTCTTTCTCACGAATGGGTCAATTGCAAATGTATATTAAAAAGCTATGGCGCGCGATCACCAACACTGAACGGTTGAGGAGTGGAAAAACATCGACTGGTCTACGTAAATCTACGTAAAATGGAATTTAAGGGAAAAATTAATGATAGATGATAAAATGTATTTGAATTTTTTTTTAAGTGCTAGGATTTAATACCATTTTGTAATCATTATTATCTCATGTACAATATATTTTTAATTCAACTATATATAGTCATCACCATTTGAAACTATATAAATAGCATCCCTCCATCTGTTGAAATGAAGATGTCAATATCAATGTCTGTTTGTTAGACAATACTAAATATTAATCATTTAAACACTATATATGTTTTCAGCGTATCATGTTTGCCAGTATGCTCAATAACAACAACGTCTAAGGAGAAATTTGACAGGGTGTTGTGTCTTTTTGCTTTCAGCGAATCATCTGCATGAAACTGAGAGATGAAAATTCCCAACAGTAACGTGACCTGAGATGATCCCTGCCAGATTTCCAGCCACCACGAATTTGAACACAGCTCCGGTGCTATCAACACCTGGGGAATATGATTAATGATTCATGCAGTCACTATGAGTGTAAACTATTTCTGCCAACATTTTTACATGAATAGAAAGCTTAGTTTATAAAATATATTTTGCTAAATCATTTCATTAATGAAAGGTAAATTGGTATATCCGACAGAAATCTTTTTAGCAAGAAATATACAAAACTTCTCAAAGTATATATTAAAAAATCCACGATATATCAGAATGGTTATATTGTGGACATAATAGAAACAACGCTGGTTTGTATTGTACATAGAATAGACATAGAATGGGAGAGAATTATAGATTTGGTTAACTGCAAACAGCATCAAAAGTGGAAAAAAGTCAATAATAACAATAATTCAATAAAACAGTAATAAGAAAATTTATTTCAGTTCATTGTTATGACATTTAAATTATTATTTAAAAAAAAAACATTTTTTAAAAGTTAAATTGAGATGACTGGGCAAGTTGCAAGTAATTTGAGAATGAAACCTAGGATGTCTCTAGCGCAAGCCAAAACTGAAGAATTATGAGCCAGAGAAAGAATTGATCTTAAGGGGGCTTGACCCCAACCCACATCCCCCAGAGTAGCACAATAGAATACATGAATAGTCATGGTCCATCAAGATTTCTGCAGACTGATTATTCAGTCAGTCAGTATACCCTTGGAATTAATTGCTATAGAAGCCAGGGGATATTATGTGTTTGTTGTGAATGGTACCTTATAAGCGTAGGCTGGCAGAGAAGACTAATGTCTTCCATGGATTACGGAAGGAGTAATTGATAGCCAGGGGGAAACTATTAATGGTGGTGCTATGTCTTTACACCTCTTTTACACTATGCCTCCTTCTCCCCTTTTACAGTTTTTGTTTTGGGGGCTGTGAGCAGTAAACAACAGAAATCATAGCGTTGTTCATTAACATACCAAGTCTGTTTATGGCTGGCAAAAAAATCAAAGAGACGCAGACTTGCTCGTATGACACATCTTGTGTGTAATCATTTTTCAGACTTTGTGTCCTGTGCCGTAAGTGCTTAATGGCGGGGGAAAGGTTTTTACCGTAATTCCACGTACATGCTTGCTGGAATTTCTGGTCATGTCGATGTCTGTCAAGCTGTCAGTAGCTTCTTTGCAGTTTATCTGGTCCTTGATCTCACTGAGCTTGGCTGAAACTGAAGCCCTCCACCACATAGGGGATTATTAGTCACTGGAGACCTGTCCGTGGAGGTGATGTCATTGCTAAACATGAACAGCTTTGATATAAATGACGTCCTGTCAAATGATGACCTCCTTACTGGGCATTCGTGTCATGGCTTGTATCAGCTCTTTGCTCATCGGTTACTTTTAGTGAGATACTTTGATCAAGGATGTTTTGAGAATTGAATGCTCCAGTAGCTTATTTGAGTACAGCTTTATTGAGTACTGGATTATTTGGTATATATTTGCTGGAAATTTCTTTCACACTTTCAAGACCATCTAAGCAACATGTAGTAAAAGCAAATTTAGACTCTAAAAAAATGTTTTAAAAATTGTTAAATCAAATCGAAATCCGAATATCAACAGGTACTATTAAACTTAGATTATTTTACAGGTACTTTAGTGGAAAGCACCCAGGGTTGTGTTACCATAGGGACTTCCATAACTACCACTGCCATTACTTCTTAAAAAGTGTGGTCAATACACAGGAAAAAAACAATGTTTATTACTGGCTATTACTAGAAGTTATTGTGTATGAGTAATATATATATTGATCAAATGATGTCTAGCATGCAGTGGTCAGGGTAATATTATATGCCACTGGACACCAGAATATCTGTATAGATGACCTAATTTAATATGCATTATGAGCTCACATCACAATCATCTCATTCGCCGATTGTGAACAGGAGAGCACAGTAGGTGAAAATTCACAGCTGCAGTAAAAATTTCACCCTAAATATCGAATGATCACGAAGTCCAAAGCCTTAAGTGTGGAGGTGAAGGTTAATACCCCGAGAAACCTCACAACTGTTTTGTCTCCAGTTGCTGCTGTCAATGCCCCAGGGACTCGTAACTTTTGAAGAGTTCTTCTTCCAGTTGGACTACAACTCAAGTGTGACAGACACATTCCTAGTGTGGTCGGCGTCATCCACTTACTGGATGAGACATGAGCCACTCGCAATGCCACTCAGCAAATTCCTTGTGGCCAGTCTGTCCTGTCAGCATGGTCTGCGGGAACTGATGGAAGAGTTTCTACATATCATATTGGCAATAAACTAAACTAAAGGAATATTGTCAGTTCCCGAAATAAGAACAAAGCCTAACAGCAACAATAACCCTAACAGATCCTAATCCTAACAGTAACCCTAAAAAGATCTTAACTGTAATAGGACCCCTAAAATCAACAACTCTGTAAGATTTGTTCTGATAAAAGCAGTGCAGGGTTAAAGATGATGCAATCATTTCAGGCTCCAATGATAGTTACAACTTCAGGGTGTTCCTCCTGTGATCTCTCTAGAAACAAAACAAAATATCTTTAAAAGGCAATTTTCTGTTAACTTTTTCTGTTCTCTCTCCTTGACGGTAAGTATGCGTAGTGTTCTGACTTTTACTGTCAGCTGCAGAAATTGGCGATTCTGCTATGAATTGGCCTCAGATGGAAGTTTGCATTACCTCAATTGAAACAATGAGGCAGGGGTAAAACCAAGTGCTGTGTCACGTGACAGTCAAACAAGTAGCAAGTACTCGCAACGCAGCAGTGTCAAATTTCCATTTTTAAACTCTGAACGTGATCTATATTTATAATGGTTTTCTTTTAAACCTCTTTGAAAATTTAGTGTCTTTTTATTGATGTTTTGCAAACTGCACTAGTTTCCCCATTTACAGTCAGACTTGACAAAGCGACAACAGTTCACATCTTCGGACTAGAAAAATTTATTTCAAATGAGGTCCTTCCTCTCAGGGGGAATTATGGAAAGTGGCGATATATTTATTCACAGACTGGTCGACTCCAACGCGTTGAGAAGCTCAAATAAGCAATGGTATTTTTGGAATATATGTTTATCTTGGATTATTTACAAATGTGACAGCAATGCAGTGGTACTCATGTCACAATCTTATCTCCTATAGGCCTGACTACTGTCCTCAGCTGAAGATCACTACCTGTAATGGTCTGATGATTAATGTGTATGTTTAGTCCAGATTTATCATTACATTATTAAAGTTTAACCAAGAGGAGATAATACTGAAGTTCACCCATTTAAACGTTATCTGCCCTCACCGCACAACTAATACAACTCAGTTATTTTATTAAAACATATAATCCAGTAATTTATTAAAATAAAATTTAAGACATGTTGAGAAAGCCATTCAAATCAGCCCCTTTGTTCTGGTGAATAACCCAAATCGACATTTTCAGTAAAAACGGTGTCTCTGCTTTTAGTAAAACGTGTTTTAGCTGTGGCTTTGCATGTACTCTCTCTCTCTCTGGCATATTTTGTTTTAACCAGGGAGCAGCTGTATTTCCTGAAAAACGGAAATAACAAGAAATTACCTCACATCTTCAGGTGAGGGGGAATTTGGAGATCATCTTCGCTAGAGAGGATTGAAATATTCAATAGTGAATCATATTCTGAACATTACATTTCTGGTTATTGTCTTAGGAAGTTATTTACTCATGTTTTATATATTTTGTCTTGAATAAGACTGTTAGACTTAAGGACTCTCAGAAAGTACACTGGCTGAGTGAGCCACACCTGTTTGTTTGTGGTGCTTTTTGAGGGAGGGGTTATGAGTGTAATTATTGCACCCCTCATGGGGCTATAAAAACTGCCTTGTGGATGCCTTCACCCAGTTACATGTTCCCATTGGCTAGACAACAAGACCCCGCAGTTTTCCAAGTTTACTTTGGCTAAGGAAGCTCATTCCTACAGAAGTGTTCAAAACTTGCACGTCCTCCTCCCTTCTGAGCACAGCAGTAATATTGTAAAGTATTAGCTTGCCCATTTATAGCTCCAGGAACATTCAGTCCCACCAGAGCCAGGTGGGCACCACCAGCATGACGCTCCTCCATGAGACACCTGGGCCAGGACACCATCCATCTTTATCAAGCATGAAGCCCATGTGTTTAACAGCCAAACCCATAGTACAGTTATGAATGTTGATTTAATGTTTAACTCCCTCCAAAATGGCCAGTTTCTGACCCCGTTGTAAATCTATCCCATGGGCTGTCATTATGGCTGGCCACAAGTCTTGTATGTGAAGCAAGCGAGTTGCAGGCCTGTCTCATCATAAACATTGTCAAACAGTTCAGACCTCCGAAAACACAGAAACATCGGACCAAACTCTGGGGCCTAACTCTAATCCATTTGTCACTGGGACTTTTTGAGTTATTTCAATTTATTTGCCAGACTTTTCGATAGATCAGTCTATTCCGAGCAGGGCCACAGGTCTCCGGTTCTTTAATAAGATATCTTATGAATCTTAAGAGATAAAATTTTTTGCACTGAACTCTTTGTCACAGCCCCAATACGTCTCCAGAAATATTTGAAGAAAGATCAGCAGGCAGCCTGGTGGATGGCCAGATGACTGTGGTTGCGTTGCAGGGGAGAGTGAAACATAATATGGCAGCTGTAGGTTTTTTTAGGCAAAAACTTAAAGGTCAAGGTCAATTCAAGATCTAGACCAATGACAGTTCAAGACAAATTCAAGCTTGAACCCAGAGATTCATGTCCGATTCATGACCAAGACCAATTTAATGCCAACGCCAAAAAATTAATTAAAATGTTCAGAGTACTTATTTCAGTAAAATGTCTGTTTTGGGACTAATTCATATTTTTTGCCTTATTTTAAATAAATAATCGCAACTCCAAAACTTATCAAAAAGGTTTACGAATATTGTTTCTGAATAATTTATTTGGCATATTAAGTAAGATGAGTACTTAGGTTTCTATAGGTTTTCTATATCAACTTTGGTGAAAAGGATTTAATTAGGTCAATTAGGGAAGTATTAAGCATTAACGCGCCTAAGTACATCAACGCGTCACACGATTTCTTTCACCTTTAGAAATATGCAAGCGCTTTGCTGGACTCTTTCCGGACACTCCCATCTGTATTGTTTGTTGCCATTCTGTCACTTCAAACATCAAGACTTTCATTAATTTCTGTCATTGTTGTGTGTATTCCTGCTACATGGGTAGCCTGCCAGCTCTGGCATAGGCAGTTGTGGACCACAGATCTCTGCTGATGTCGGACTGTTGTGATCACTTCTGTGAACCCTCATCTGTTACCTAGGGTGGAAAATTCCTGTTCTTCCTTACTCGAAGAGAGAGAACTAATCAGAAGGCTGAACAGTTTTAGCATCTAGAAACATCTAGAATCTTTCGGCCAGTAAATTGCATTGAAATCATTCAATAATATGAGGGCCTATTGCAGGTTCTCACAATTCTGGCTGTTCTATCGTATTATTTTTGTTTGTTATCTTAACATAAATCCCTAGAAGCACTTTGGTGAAAGAAATGGGATCAAATCAGTTATATATTATGGTTTAATCTAATATATTTATATTCAACATAATTTGCTTGTTGTGAAGAAGCCCTTCCTAACTTTTGACTGGAATTCTCTTTTTACACCCATTCATCCTGCATTCCAGTGTTACAAAATGATACACACTAAGTTAATCTCTCTCTAATGTGGAACACGCAGTACGGAGTCTGTTCACACAGGTGAGAATCAACAGTGGCAAAAATAGGGCCGGGACAAATCAGACGGGGAAGAGCTCATCTGTAGATATAGGATTCATTTTAGCAGTCCCTGAAGGTGTTAAAGACGATATGTGACTGTGCTCATGTCAGTGACCGACACACCACACTGTACATGTTTTAAGCAATAGCTGTACGTCTCCTCTGTGTACACACAATTCAGGTCAAGCTGCAGCTGTTGGGTCACCATGACCAACTTTGGGTTACACAATTATTATTATTACTACTTTGACAGTGCTGCTCAAATTCATGGCACCATCCAAGAATAGCGATGTGCCTGTATTTCAGATATTCGCAGGAGTCTCAGATCATGCGTGCAAAGCCTGGTAGTCATTGATCAAGGTTACTGGGACACCTCTATTGATGTTCCTTTAGGTCTCTGTGGACACAGACAGTTAAGTTACAGTATCTTATTGTAGTATAATAATTAATTTTTTCACCTGCAGTGGGTTATATATTTAGATAGCAATTATTATGGATGAAATTTAATCATGAATGTTGCTTAAGAATAACAAAAAATGTTGCCCTCCAACAATAACACACCTTGAAACTGGAATTCAAGTTGTTGGAATTCCAATGCCAGCCATTTTCAAGCTAATAGTGTTCTATGTCAAGGTAAGATGAATAAATCAGTTTGGGTCTCATGATTATGATGTAATATATTATCAGCAAATAATCAACCCCACCAATCTTGACGCCATTACATCATAAATTACATCATCATCATTTCACAAAAGACAGTACCTGAGATCGTTCTATGTTTATTTTAATGATAATGTCAACTGAATAATGTTTATTACTGAATTTTACTACTACTTACTCATTCACAGTACGGCCTGTACTTCTTCAAAAGGGTCGTCGCTAAATGTGTTGGTTGTCCATGTGATTCATAAATGCCTATAATTTATGGCTCCATTAAAAATAGCTATGGGCAGTAACGCTTTTATTAGTACCAAAGGAGTGACGGTAAGAAGGGGTACTTTCAGACAAACAAACACGCAAATGTTGCGCTTACCGCTTTGAATTCCAGGAGTATGACGGCCATTTGTTGGCTGCATATTTATGAACACTTACATGTGTCATTGCAGTTCCTATAATAAATAGTGGCTCAAATGCGGTAAGCCTCATTTGTCACAGACGTTTTCCTTTTATATCCTTCTGCAGCCTGGAGTGCTGCCCCATGTGTCAGCACATAGTGTCAGATGCTTCTGGTGGGCGTGAGGGGAGGAATGAGGCCTTGTGTGGCTGGTCTGTTTAGTCACACTGAATGGCAGCTCTTTGCGGGGCAGACTCGGTTTCACCTTGATGCATGCCACCGGTTCGAGGGGGCGGGTTAAAGGTTTGCAACTGCTCAGGAATTTTTTTTTTTTTTTTTTAAGTTAGCTGCGGTGACATCATCGGGAATGATCACACACCAAGCGTGACTGGATATCTTCCTCAGTTGCGGAGGCCAGGTGTTCACCCTTGTTGGAAGATGATCTCATTCCTTACTAGCCAGGAACACATATAAGTAGTGCTGAACTGCAGAATCACAGAGCAGATTTGAAACTTGTCTCTTGGGAAAGCGGACCTATTGGACTAGTGCACAGCGCAGACAGACATGGGGATGGTCTGGGTTGAAGAGATGGTAGGTGCTACGATTTTTTATTTTTAAACATGTTTTAACATATATTTTCTTTATTCTTAAATATGCAATATCAGCATTTTTCCATTGGCTTAAGTTATTTTAATGGCTATTAAATTCCCGTAAGTGGTTCCTATAGTATAGGCCTGTACATGTGGGAATAATTTTAAATTCAATGGGAATTAGGGTTGAATGATTTATGTTGAGATCTGTTGATTAAAACAATACATAGTACACATTTTGCATCCCTAACCCTAAACATTTTTTTACCATAAAATTATGTAAGTTTCAAAATATTTAAATATTCAATATATATCAATTTTAGCAGCACAGTAATTATTTACAAATCTACAGTATTAATGAATTTGTTAGTGAAGAGAATTGCAGATGGGTAGGACAGAAACAATTGTTGGGAGCTGTCATGCCATAACAGTTAAACGCATTTTAAGTTTGAATTTGAAATCTTCACTGTTCTCAGCTCTTAAACTTTGGCCCGAATGTTTCCATAATCAGACTCTCTCTGTGAGCTCTCAGAAGGCACTCAAATTCAAGAAAATCATCAAGAATGTGTAAGAGTTGCAAATGTACTTTACTCGTTAAAGGTGACTGGCAAGAAATGTGACAGTAAGGAGCTGTCAGAACACGTAGGAGAGGGGTTAGCAGAAGGACAGTACGAGACGGATATCAAACAAGAGAAGCAAGATGGCCTGAGGTCTTCCATCGACGACAACACCACCACAAATGAGATCAGCCTGACAGCATTAAATGTAAGACTAGCAAACCATCAGCGAAAAAAAAAAAAAAAAAAAAGAATCACAAATCAAGACAGAAAAACGTGACCAATACTACATTACATTTTTTTTTTTGCAGATCGACAAACAAGGCAGACTGAAGCTGGAAACAGTGGAGGATCTTTACAATATTCTAAAACTGAAGAAAAGAAGGAAATTAAATAGGGTACCGGCTTCCAAGAAGGCACCAGAGCCAGAAATCATTGTAAGAGTCGTGTGTTTGTCAACTACTTTCAAGTTTAAATTCCATGACTATTATAAAACTAAAAATGTGTACTCAGAAATGAAAAAGGACACCTACAGACTACATATCAAATTAAAACTGTTCTGTCTGTGTCACAGCCGGATGTAGTGGATGAGAAGATGTTCCTGAAATCGGCAGAGGATAACAAGCTGCCAGTGTTGGAGAAGTATCTCGCTGATGGCGGTGATCCCAACATCACAGACCATGTGAGTATATTCAGTCATTCTGCACTGGAAAGTGGAAACCGTTGTAGTAGATCAGAGGCTAAGCACTTGGCTGTTCCCTTTCTTCAGTTTAACCGAACCGCACTGCATAGAGCGTGCTCGCGTGGCCATGTGGAGCTTGTGAGGAGGCTGCTGGAAGCAGGAGCTCTGGTTGAGAAGAAGGATAAGGTATTCTCATGAATATATAATTTCTTTACAGTTCTATCCTCACGTGGTTTGGCAGCTTTACAGCAGATATCAATGTGCAATGCACTTCACCTGACATATTTTGTGCACCTCGGTTCTGCTGCTAGAGGCAACCGTGACATTATATTCTTTTCCAAACAGCTTGATTCTACAGCTGTCCACTGGGCCTGTCGGGGGGGTTGTCTTCCAGCACTAGAGCTGCTGCTCAACCATGGAGGAAAGGTTGATGCCAGAGACAAGGTATGGGCAGCATGCAGAGTGGGCCTGAGGGATGTTATAGGACTTCGAGCAAGTAGTCTTATGTAGTACTCAGTAAAATATACTTATAAAACAAAAACAAACTTATAAACATTGTCTCCCAGCTGCGCAGCACTCCACTACATGTTGCAGTAAGAACTGGACACTACGATTGTGCTGAACATCTCATTCACTGTGGTGCAGACGTCAATGCCAAAGACAGAGTAAGGAATATATTCATGGCACTCTACTTAGTATGGTTAAAATTTTTTTAGAAAAATTGCCTTAATTTTTATGACATTTTTCTTCTTCTGCATTCATACAGGATGGAGACACAGCCATGCACGATGCTGTCAGAATTAACAGATTCAAATTAATTCAACTATTGTTGATCCATGGAGCTAACCTAAAAATCAAGAATAATGTAAGTAACATTTTTATATAAACCACCCATGTTCTTCAGTTTTACCTTTACCTGCCATTGCCTTTACCTGGAACACTGTAATTTAGCACATTTCCAGGCTCATATGCACTGTAGAAGCATGCTAAGTCAAAGATTATCAATCAGTCTCAGGTCAGTCAATAAACACCAAGACCATTCATTTCACAGTCATTGTGATATTTTTTTCTGCTTGTACTTTCCCAGTCTCAGTAATTTACTGAAATAATTTCATACATGAATGAATAATTTATTTGATATCTGCTGTCTGATAAAAACCATCAATGAAGGGCAGTGTCTAATGTCCAGAAGAGGAAAAACAAATAGATTAATCATAACAGGAAGTGCAGTTAATTTTTATCAAAAACGTTTCTTTGAAGGTGATAAACTTATCATGCTTGATCATGCTTGAAATGGGATGTAATATTATATTTGAGAAACATTGAACAAGCCTAATTTTTCTCCGATACAGGAAGGAAAGACAGCTTTGGAGAGTGCTCTTAAGTGGCAGAACGGAGCTAAAAATATTCTCGGCACCCACACAGAAAATGATAACAGCCCGTCTTAGAAAACCAAAATGTCCGTTCTGATGACCAATGTGTCCTGTCTGATGAGACTTGTGTAAAAACCCTTTCAAGTATTTACTGTGAATGAAAGCTTATTCAATGCAATGGTAAGCGGCAAACAAGAGTGCGCTGTGTTTATTGAAAGTTAGTACTGCCGGATGGCTGATGAAAAAAAGGAAGAAAAGAAAATATTTTTTTTTTTAAATAGCAAGGCAAATTAAATATTGCTTTGTATATTTTAAAAAAGTATTGCTACTGTGAAATGTGATTTGACTGCTCTTCCTCCCACTAGCATTAGTCTGCTTACAAAACTTCAGCATTCAACTCTGTAGTGTAGTGAACGTTAAAGAAAACTGATTTGACTGCATAACTGAGCATTGCAAATTTCTCTGAAAGTATAAATGTCAAATCCACATTTATTTAAATACAGCTGGTTGAAAATGAATGTCATAGATGGCCATGAGGATGTTTACGAACAGTGAGAAGTGATTATTTTGGATGCAATCCAAAATCCTATTTTTTTTTTAACTTAATGTAAAGTATATCTGTAAATTTTGCTGTAAATTATTATTTCAATAAAAGAAATTGGTAATTCAGTTTGAATTTGTTTGTGAATATAGTATTTTCATTTAATTTTCATTTTCCATTTTTTTCTACATTGCACAACTTGCAAATACACTCAAATATGTAAATTACAACTTCGCTTCAGTCACTGTGCATTCCATTTAAAATGAAACACACATTATTTTAGACCAATGCAAGAAATGTTCTTAAAATTTAGATGCCATTTTGGCCTATGGTTACTGGACATCAAACACAGCATAATTTTTTGGGGTTTTTTTTGTTTTTTTTCTGTAGAAATTACAGAACCTTTTACACATAGTCCATGAATTCAGAAATGTACAGAAACAACTTAGCTGCTCAAGTTCAAGCAAATGCTTCAAAACTCATTGGCCGGCGCTTCATCCTACAGCAAGACAATGATCCGAAACAAACTGCTAAAGCAACAAAAGAGTTTTTTAAAGCTAAAAACTGGAAAATTCTGAACAGGCCGAGTCTGTCCCCTGATCAGAACCCAACTGAGCATGCCTTTTATATACTAAAGAAAAAAGGGGACTTTCCCCCGAAACAAGCAGGAGCTGAAGATGGCTGCAGTTCAGGCCTGGCAGAGCATCACCAGAGAAGATACTCAGCACCTGGTGATGTCTATGAGTCGCAGACTTTAAGCAGTCATTGCATGCAAAGGATATGCAACAAGTACTGAATGTGACTACTTTAATTTACATGTTACTGGTGTGTCCCAAACAGTATGGTGCCCTGGGAGGGACTATGTCTAAAAGGTGCTGAAAAAACAAAATGTATGAAAACACCCATTAAGAAAACCTGAGAATGTGCACTTTAACCACTTGTGAATTGTTTGATGACAAATCTAAAACTTTGGAGTACAGAGGAAAATCAAGAAAAAACATGTCTTTGTCCCAAATGTTTAGGAGGGGACTATATATACATATGGATCTAAAGACACCAACTCAGCAGCTATGAATGCCTCATTCTACATTGCAAAGTTTGATGTTGTAACACTTTTTTCACTGCTTGTCTCTTTAGTTTCAATTATGGCTATTGTCCCCACACTAGCTGAATTAAATTAGTCTGATTCACTGGCAGCTCCTATAAGCATTAAAAAAAGTATAATTCCATCTAAGACAATTAAATCAAATCGTTTGTGTTCACGCATGTTAGGGTTGTGGGGAATGAGAGGGCTTACAGGGTTTCCAGGTGAAAATAATATGACAATTGAGTAGCTCAATAACCTGCAGACTGTGGCCCTCTAGGACTAGGGTTTGGCCACCATAGGTATGGACGGTAGAGGCAGGACGAATAGAAAATTCAACTAAATTCACGTGACATCACATGATATATTGCATTCAGTGGTATATTCCTGACGGAAAGATTTACACAACGCTGGAGCTTTTATGCTGTTCTCCTTAACGACAAGAGTCTTCTGTGTACCTGGGTAATCGGATAATTTTCAGGCGCTTCGAAATGATTCAGAGTAAGTGCACTGACAGAATATTTCCCCTCCCGTGTATCGCTACCACCCTCCTTGTCGTTAGGTGGCAGTAATGGACCTTACATAGATATTATGACACCAATACCAAATGATGCGAAGAAGAACACGGTTCACTTTTACTCATACTTGGTACGTTAGTTTCTTATTGCTAACGTTTTTTGTGGTTAAATTTGAACATTTACTCCCAGTTTGATTTTAAACGTTGGTATTTTATCTATTTTTGGATAATTATTGACCACCCAGACAGAGCTCCCCTACCAGGCAACATCTACGTTATGTAAAAAAACCGAAATGATTACAAAACATTTCCACGCCTCGTTGTATAAGCGTTGCTCATTTTGACCCAGCGTGTGGAGTGTACATCAAGGTGTTACATCTGAAAGATCATTGTCATGATTCCTGTTGCGTTGATTCAAGGGGCGAGTAGGGGAATAGGGCTGGAGTTTTGCAAATACATCCTTCTAAATAAAAACCTAGCTGCAGTTGTTGCAACATGCAGGAATCCAGAAAGCGCTGCAAATTTGACGAGTTTAGTTGAACTATATCCTGGAAAGATAACAGTTCTTAAAGTGGACGTAAACCAAGAAAGTGACATCAGAGACGCAGCCGAAGTGGTTAAAAGGAGGTTTGGAAAAGTGGACTTGTTAATAAACTCCTCTGCGATGCTTCACCCATCAGGAAAAGGCGAAACGAGTCTCCGTGACGTATCTGCCCAGGTAAATGAACGATTTCGGACATTGAATTCGAATTGCTGTCCATTTCAGTCAAGTGTTTGTCTTAAAATCAACATTTTATTTCTTGTCTAAGGGAATTCTTTCGACGCTGACAACTAACACCGCTGGACCTTTGGTGATGGCGAAGTATTTCAGTCCGCTTTTGTTAAAAGGAAGCGGTGGGTTTGGCAGACAACCACACGAGAAAACTAATCAACACAGCGGAATCATAGTAAACATGACAGCCAAAGTTGGATCGATCACTGACAATGGTATGTTCAATTCCCTATTACAAGAGCAATGGTGCAGTTTTCTGGTGATGTTTTAAACCCACCTACACATTAAGGCTGATTTCAGATGAGTGGAATTATTTTTTATGTGTATTCGTTTACATGGAACTTTTGTGTGGAAGTTTTGTTTTTATGTTAATTCGTGTAAAAAAAGGGACATTTAACACAGTAATGCACAATATGTAATTATTTAATCAAATTGAATGTTGTTGCTTTATGTAAGCTAAGGTCATACGCCTCAAACCTTTGTTACCAAGGCAAGTATTAAATTTGGTACTACATTAGGAATTATGTTGTTCTATTGAATTATGTAATGTTTCAATTCTCATGTTTGCGACCAAATTTATTTGAGAAAGATTTACGTCATAATATAACTTGTATATTGTGTATGGTACCTCTGATTGTATTTTTATTTATTTTTTGTTGGTAGGTCTAGGGGGCTGGTACAGCTACAGAATGTCCAAAGCAGCATTAAACATGGCCACAAAGAACCTGTCCATAGAGCTTGGAAGAAGCAGACCTAAAGTTGTGTGTGTCTCTCTGCATCCGGGAACTGTCAGTACAGACTTATCCAGACCCTACCACAACAATGTCCCCAAAGACAAACTTTTCAGCACAGAGTACTCAGTGCAGCATCTTATGGAAATCATAGACAACCTGAATGTTGAGAAAAGTGGCAAGTTTTTTTCTTGGGATGGCTCTGAGTTACCATGGTAGATATCAATATTATCATATCTCCAGTTATTAAAGCAAATGTTATGTCATAATGAAGTAAAGTCTAAATTGTAATTTGACAAAATCGTTTTTTTCCATGCTTTGTATCATGTATGTGAAATGGTAATATTTCAAAGAACTGACATTAATGAACCTAGTATATCAACACTTTGCCAATAGGGAGAACATGCACTTTTATGTTTATTTGTTGACTATGTTCGCTATCTAGTTACCATAATAGCGCAAATTTCACACAAAACCAGATTTTGTGCACGGCATTCTTCCCCTTAAAGCTGCAACACAACCATGACTGTAACATTTCCCTCCCCAGCCCCACCTTCATCCCGGTAATTCCATGGAACCCTTATCCACACAGTTGGTCTTGTGATACTGCGGGGCCTCTTGAGTCCCATAGGAGTGGCTGGGGTCTGTGGTTGGGCAGGTGTTTAAAGATTGATGAAACAGTCCCCACCCCCTTGGTATGACACGCTGGTGCCAGAAGTAGTAATAATC
Source organism: Hiodon alosoides (assembly GCA_025775065.1). Lineage (NCBI taxonomy): Eukaryota > Metazoa > Chordata > Actinopteri > Hiodontiformes > Hiodontidae > Hiodon > Hiodon alosoides. Next base: position 24,769 of record JAOYSI010008240.1, on the reverse strand, counting down.
CCTGAGATCCTCCATAGATATTTTGTGCCCTCAATGTTTTAATTTAAATACAAGATTTAACTGTTTAACGGACTTCCTTGGTGTTATTAAAGTAAATCCCACAAGGATATCAATTTTTTTTTTTTTAAAGACTGTCTAAATTTTGCTCTAAGTGAACTAGACATCCCAAGACAAAAGCAAAACATTTTGTAGGACGTGAGTCATCATTGCTGAAGCTGAAGCAAATCCCCCTTTGCTCACCTTACAGCCCCTGCTGCCTCAACAGAGGGAACAGAAGTTTTTTTCGCGGAAATTAGCTGGATCCAGGGGGTCAAGCAGCTGCCTGATTAACTTTGCAAGTCAGCAGGAGTCCTCTGGTAGCTTCTGAAGGCGAAATCCACTGGACTGCGTAGTTTGTGGCCCAACATCAACTGGGCTGGGGTGCAGTCAGCAGACTCCTCCTGCCAAGCCAACCAGTAGGCTAGAAGAACCAGTAGCAACTTGAGGTCCTAGTCTTACTGGTCCTCTGTGACAATCAGGCAGAGCTATGGGACCCAGTCCCACATTATCTATAGATATGGTCCTCTGCTTGGTTTTGTTGCAAATGGGTTCCATCCTCCAGCTGAACAGTATGGCAGGTGATGGTTTTGGCGAACTCACATCCTATTTTTGATAGTTATTCCAGTCCCTGACAAGCCTATTGATTTCAACAAACAAAAAAACTTTGAGCCTGAGAACATTTGTGATTTGCAGACATCATTAATTGTGTTTGGAAAACTAAACTTTGCCTACTTTCAATGATATAAATGCCGCCCCTCCTTGGCATTCATTAGTTTGCCTCTGTCCTTGGAAAGGGGGAAAAGGGGCGAGGGAGCAATAGCCAGTGATTTGGAAGCTGCTGTGTAGAAGGGATAATGGAGGAGAGAACTGACCAACAACTGACCAACAGTGACCTCGACAAAACCGGATTCTATATTATGCCTCCTTTCATCAAATGTGGCCTAAAACAGCATTACACTGATGTCATTGTGTAACCTAAAATTGCGTTTCAAATCTATAAAAAATGCAAAAGCAGTGAAAATATAAATGCACAGACCAAGTGCTGGGACAAGTATCATTTGCCCATTGAGGAAAAGTTGTGGATACAAAAATATCGATTAAAATATAAAAGTAGAATGTCATTGGGTTTTTTGCAATACGAAATGTATTTCTCCGCAATCAAGCAACTGAATTTGCATGTCTGTTGGTATAAATGGTCACCATAGTGTCCATGCCGTTGAAAATGTCCACTTTACACAATCTACAAACGTCTTTTATTGGAATGTATCGAATAATTGAATTTAGAATATAGAATATAGAATCCGTAGAAGAATTGACCGTGTGAGTGCAGTACTAGGTAGTAATTTAGGTGTTCGCTATAGTTTGGTTGTCAAAACCTCACTTTGGTAAGGGAATCCTTTGACCATTTTATTTAACGCTAACGCGATATCAATCTTTTAAATCCTATCGTTATATGATTAACAAACGTTATAATAACAGAGTGTAACAACTGTGACCGTAACTGTTAAATAGATTTTGTAAGTATATATTTGAAGTCTGACCAAAATGTAACTGGGCTGAGGTTTACAATTTGGCATTTCCCTGTTGCGAGACTCAACCTACAGAATTGATTTTGAGTCGTGAATCCATTTCAGCCACACTCGGTTTTCAGTACTGGGACTGATTAGTACGCTGTTTTAGGTTAATTGCTATTTTATTTATATGAATTCTTATCACCGCTTAATGGCCTGCAATTTAAAGTTGAGTTAGGTTAGCGAAATTGAAATTGTGTAGCAGAGTGCAGATTTCCTTCACTTTTTTTTTTTTTAGAAAACCTTTGTGACAGTTCAGAATGTTTTTCATTGGCCGGTCTGGAGTCAGGAGGTGTGTTGAAATCGCTCCTGATAAAAAGGCACGACCTTTTCAACCAATGAATGTTCGATATTTGTCCCCGCAGGGACGGGTTACATAGAAAGACGCAACAAAAAAAATTCTCCTTTCAAATTAAAACATTTGTTACAGCCTCAATATAAATAAAATAAATTGTGTTGCGAGTAGTAAAGTCAGCTGTGTCTACTGTTTGAAGTTTTTAGTTATTTTTATTTTGCATGCACCTGAGCATCACAATGAAGCTTAAGGGTGTAAAGAAGCCAGGTAAGAGTGTACTATTCTATTCTTATGCTTAAGGATTATTGGCAGCAATCATTTTATTTGAATCCAGAATTTCTTCAAGTTATTCAAGCATAATACTTTATATCAAATGAAGACACCTTTGAAGGCGTTGGGACTTTTAGTATAGTTTTATTGCCAGCAGTGTTCAGCTCTTTTGATAGTTTTTATACTTGAAATTAGAAAGAAAAAAAAAAAAACATAATTTTTAACTGTTTATTGAAAACAGCAGATATGCTTCCTGAGTTGAATTTCACGTAACCCAGTTTGTCAGAATTCCTGACTTTCTCTGATTGTAACAGAAAGCAGATATGTTGTCTATTTGGTTTCTTCTTTTTGTTTAAAATGTGGGGTTAACTAATAGGTTTATTGCAGTACATAAATGCTTTCCATAAATCCCTGAAAAAGGGCTTTGTTTTGCAGTTTTCGCCAATTTTAAAGTTCACACAAACTTTAGATAACTAAACTGAAAAGTTTTGAGGAAAGTGAACCAATACAGCCAGACCAAAGCAGCACATCAAACAAACTATATAAAGGCATTTTCAAACATGTTAATTCTTTGTTTTGCTCCCATAATTTTATGTGGTTACAATTACATTGCACAACTTATATTTTCCTTGCAACTCTTTATTGTAGTCTTATTGTCCTCTCTTGTAGTCCTAATTTTAGTTCCTTGATAACCATTCCTGTAATTTAACAAGCTAGGGTGATAACCAGTCATGTGGAAAAAGATGGAATTTGGATCTTATACAGTTCATTTTTTTTTTCTGTATGTAATGCGTCTTTGTGACATGGCAACATGTGAAAAGCACTGTATAAAAATAAGATTGATTGATTTTAGAATTACTGATAAAACTGCTAAACCTGGAGAATGTTTGAAGCAATTTTACAACATTGTAGATTTACTCAGTGAAGTTAGTGAATTTAACGGCTTTTCGATGATAAAATGAACCATATAGCCAGTTCACGGAAGCCATTCATTTCCATGCAAGACCTATTCACTTTAATTATATCGAAGATATTGCAACTCTTTTGTCTCATAAACACCTGTTCCTGGCAACACCAGGTATGGTTGTTAATAATAAAAAACATTTCTTTATTCCATTTCTTTTTATGGTTTTAAAGATTCAATCAACCAATATACTTTGACCAATATACCCTTTATGTTTCAATGGCAACTGTAACTCTCAGCCGTTTTTGCACTGCTGCTTGCAGTGGTTGTGAGATGATTTATCTTTATTGCTTGACCTGTACTCGCCTAAAGCACACTTTCAGATACGCAATACCCTATGTCGACATGGCACAGATGTCTGAGATATTTCCAAGCATTTTCATTACAACAGTCAGCTGCATGTCTTACATTTCCCGGAATCAGATCTTCATTACATATCAGAATCCCCAAAACAATATAACCCATAAGAAACTGTTGAGCTCAAACAAACTTTAGAGAAACAAGAACTAAATGATTACATTAAACAAATAGCTCGGTTTGCAACAAAAACCCAACTTTTTGCAGGGCTTTATATACCTCATCCTAGGCTGCACTTCCAGCAAAACATGAGCTGGGTACTTAAAGCTATGGCTACAGAGGTGCTTGTAAATAATAACTTAATAATAATAACTTAATACGGTATTGTTTTTCTAGCCTTCCCCTGGTTTGGTATGGATATCGGTGGGACCCTTGTGAAGTTGGTCTACTTTGAACCCAAAGATGTCACAGTGGAAGAGGAGCAGGAAGAGGTGGAAAATCTGAAAAGCATCCGCAGATACCTCACTTCTAACACAGCTTATGGCAAAACAGGTGTCCGTGATGTGCACCTGGAGCTGAAGAATCTCACCATGTGTGGCCGAAAGGGCAACCTGCACTTCATCCGCTTCCCCACCCATGCAATGCACCGCTTCATCCAGATGGGCAGCGATAAGAAATTTTCCAGTCTTCACACCACACTCTGCGCCACTGGTGGAGGGGCTTACAAGTTCGAGGAAGACTTCAAAACAGTGCGTGCCCAGTTTAAAGCAATTGGCTTGGGTGTGCTCTTTCTGTGCTTCTGTGTGTCGATTCTGTGCTGTGTGGAAGTTGGCTATAATGATTCGACATAGGGGGGAAATGGCCTGCCGTTTTCTGTTAATGCTTTAATTCCTGTTGGGTTATTCTGTCTCCATTTCCATCCAGAAAGCTGACTTGGAACTGCTGAAGCTCGATGAGTTGGACTGCCTGATACAAGGCCTTCTGTATGTTGATTCTGTGGGGTTCAATGGTCGTCCAGAGTGTTACTTTTTTGAGAACCCCTTGAACCCTGAGAAGTGTGAAAAACGGCTTTGTCGCCTTGACAATCCATTCCCCATGCTGCTGGTGAATATCGGCTCCGGAGTCAGCGTCCTGGCAGTGTACTCCAAGGATAAATACAAAAGGGTTACAGGCACTAGGTATCTATTGAGCTCTACTCTTCTTTGATTATTGTATCACAGCGTACAACATCAAAAGATTTACAAATGCAATCAATCAATCAATTTATTTTTATAAGGCGCTTTTCACATGTTTCCATGTCACAAAGACTCTTTACATATAGAAAAACACAATATGTCCCAGGCCTGACCCCCAAAATCATGCCAGTGGCAACAGTGGCAAGTAAAAACTCCCTAGGCTGGCAGGAAGAAACCTTGAGTGGAACCCGGCTTAATGGGGGAGCCCATCCTCCACTGGCCGGCACTAGGAGCTGAATTAAACAATCTAATGTCCATAGTGTGTCCAGTCAAGGAGTTCCAAAACAATCAATGACTTCAAACGAGCTGTCCTGGCTCCAGGTCTGAGTATCTTCTATCAATTAAAGCATGAAGTTCTCCAACCTTGAAAAGGTTTCTAAATGAATGAAACTTGGAGGCAAACACACTTTACGTGTGAATAAGTATATGAAACACAATGAGGAGACTCGTTCTTCTTTTAGGCCTGAGAAAAATATCTACAAAAACATTTCTACAGTTGACCAAGGCTCTATTCTGACCCAAGTAACCAAATATGATATTACGAAATCAGGTCCCATTTTCCTTAGATGATGTGACCAGCATTGATCAGCTTATAAGGTAATAATACAATTATTACAATAATACGACGATAATACGATTTTGTTCTTCCAAAAAGACATGTAAAATTCTTTGGAGACTTTCTGCCTAAATTCTTCCTATTCAATAAAAGTAACACAAGCTGCTCCTCCAGCCATGATCTTGATTTTCTTCTTGCATTAGTGGTGTATCTTGGCCAGGTCACCAACAACAATTGTAATCTATTCTCAATGGTTAAATATAGGATTAAAATGATAATAATAACTATTATTATTATCAAACTTTGAGTCTTATTCCCCCAGTCTAGGAGGGGGAACATTCCTGGGTCTGTGTTGCTTACTGACTGGCTGTGAGACGTTTGAGGAGGCCCTGCAGATGGCAAGCCAGGGAGACAGCACAAACGTCGACAAGCTGGTTAAAGACATCTATGGAGGAGATTACGAGCGATTTGGCCTACAAGGGTTTGCCATAGCATCCAGGTAAGAATTGCTCTGACAGATGGACCACTTTTGCACAATATCTAGTTGATAACAACCAGTAGCCAGATTTAAATATCTATTTATGTTTATGAAAATGTTTTGAAATCGCCTTGTGTCTGTGCGTGTTGTAGCTTTGGTCACATGATGAGCAAGGAGAAACGTGACACCATTTGCAAAGAAGACCTTGCCAGAGCCACTCTAGTCACAATCACCAACAACATTGGGTCTATTGCCCGCATGTGTGCCATAAATGAGGTATCGATGTTCATTCTCAAAACGTTTTTATTAATTTTCTTACTGAAAAAAAGTGATGGAAAAAGCCCTTCTCTAAATAAGTTCAAAGCACAAAAAGAATATTGAAGGCATTTACTACCCTTAGGCAAATAGTGCACGTTATTACATTAAAGCTGAGGTGTTTTTACTTTTGTATATGAAACAATACGTATTTTTCTATTGCTTTGAATAATGTTTGTATTTTAGAGGTGACACTTAAGTAAGTTTGATGGTAACTCACAATTAGACTGTATGTTTTCTGTCTCGGTCGGCCACCTGGTGGTGGTGTATAGATGTTTACCCAATTCACCAGTACATTTTATTATTTTAATAAATCGTTTTAGTTATTATATTATATATAGTATTTAAATTGATTTAAAGTTCCAAGATTCATATAATACGAAAAAACATATATGACACAGGAAGGATATATGGTCAATGACAGCGAACAACCACTGCGCCAAAAAATGTCCTTTTTATTTTATTTTTTATTTATATATGTATTTATTTGTACCGCTCTAAACGTTATTTACATGGTTCGCGTGGTTTTTTAAATGTTATGTCAAATAAACAAAATATGTAAAGATTGTTTAATTTAATTCAGTGAAACTGAGCTGATGCTTTCACACTTCGCTTTCAGAATATCGAGAGGGTTGTTTTTGTTGGAAATTTCTTACGAATCAACGTGGTGTCGACAAAACTACTAGCATGGGCCATGGACTTTTGGTCAAAAGGTCAGCTGAAAGCACTGTTCCTGGAACATGAGGTAATTGCATTTTTTGAGATTAAGATCCACTTTTGTTTTTGGGAAAGTCATTATGAATGTTCTTGGTGGTCAGATTTGTTTTCTCATACACTTAAATATATTAGACTCGACATGAACCAATTATGCGTTTTATGTTTTCCCTAGGGTTATTTTGGGGCGGTTGGCGCTTTCTTGGAGCTCTTAAAGATGACAGAATTCTACTAAGCCACCGAATAAGACCAAATTCAACAAAGAAGCTGCTGTATGTTTCAAGAAAGCTGTTATTGTAAATGGGCAACGTCGCGTAGTAATATAACGGCTGTAAATATTGTTATGCCTTCACCCTTCGTTACCTGTCCTTTATAATTACCGAAAGGTGCTGCTTTCTGATGGTAGGGAGAATATTTACTGCAAGAAAGCTAACACTTGCGAGTGTTAATATACATTAATGTAGATTTTTAAAAACCATAAAAGCCTGCATCTATGAGATTATTTTCTTTAAAACCAAAATGTACAATTTGTGATTAATCCTGCAAAGTAATTGCATATAAATAAATTATCATTTTATTTTTAGACGCAAGTTAAACATAACCAGTTAACATCATTGGAACAATGGGTACTTTTTTTTATTCGTTTTTATGTCCGTGTGGAATATGCGCATTTGTTTGTCAAATGTGCAATTATACCAATTGCATTAATACTCCTGACTTCAGAGGTCAAATTTGTTCAGATTAAATCAATGCCAGGGTCGAGGCTTTTTCTATTGAACACTTTCATGTGTAAACTTCAACATCCTACAGTTCCAGCAAAGTCTTTCTGTCTAACTCGTAAATTCCTACGTCACCTTAAGTGCGCCCCTCCTCTAAAAGCAACAGTACACCACCTATCATTACAGCAACGCAGAATTTTTTTGCAAGGGAAAAAAGGAACAGGATCAAGTCTTGCAGAATTCACAAAATAGAAATATTTATAGTCGCCTTCAATTTAGTTAGTGTGAGACACCATCTCCGCTGGGATCACCTGTAAAAGACAACTGCGGTTAAGTTATTTTAAAATACTCAAGTTTTTTGTTTGCAAAAACTGTCAACCTCAGTTGTCAAGAACAAGCGTTAAAATAGCCCGTGGAAAGGATTAGCTAAATCATTTTGTATGAAACATATGCATCATGATATATGAAGGGCTAATCCGATGTTACTATATCAATATGAATTAATTTACAATGTAGGTTAAATTGGTTAAAACTCAGAAATTTTGAAGGCTGGAGGTTAATGTGATCCAAGGATCACAGACAGACTTGCTACAACTGGCAATACAAATTTGTTAATACAGTGAATGATTATATTTTAAAATATTTAAAATATGTGGCAATCAATTACTGGTTTAGGGTGAGTTGGAGAGGGGCTAGTTGCCCGGCCTTTCACCCCATGGGTGGAATGATCACTGAAATTTAAGGGGAAATTTAAATGTAATTAATTTTACTTCTGTAATGACATCATTAAGAATGAGTGTATATTCGTTTTGATTGGATATATTGGGCTTGAGGCCCACTTGTACATTAGTAAGAGTAGGAGGAGTTCAGAGAGGGCATTCTAACTGTTCTACTATGTTCCATTACAACATTTTTACCCCAGCCAGAGGTGTGTCCAAAGTGATATAGTTTCCATATTAGACTCCTAAAATATGAGGCAGAATGTGTCTGCCTCCTCATTTCAGAAGTTCCCATCTTGGTGGCTTGTATGTAGCAAATATTTACCCACATTCGGGAATATAATGCAATATATTTAATGCAGCTAATATGTTATTTGGCTTATTCATGTCTGAGCAAACTCATTAAAGGCAGTGACGGTTCTGCAGGTGTGCACCTGTGACCCTCGTATAATTTTAAATGATGCTCCTCTATAAAACATTTTGTTTGTATATTCAGTTATTTATATTTAAATATTATTTTTAAAATGACAAGCTGTTCCTGGGTTAAATCATGAAGTACGTCTATTTAAATTGTCCAGTCCAATAAAGCTGGTCTGGACTGGACTGGGCCCAGACTAGCCGATCAGAGGCTAAGCCCACCCTCAAACTTTTACATATGAGTCACTGATGGACTGAGAAAACTTCAAATGAAACCTATACATTTAAAATCCCAAACCACATAAACACTTTTTCAGGGATGGACAAAGCGGTAGACTGGATGCCCGAGACTACGTTTTCTTCTTCTTTTGTGATTTCCAGATTTCTGGTATAGCAAGAATATCGTGCATGAGCCGTCTCCTGTGTGCCCCACAGATATGCAGATAGCCTCAACTGCTCAAAACAAAAAAATGTATTGTGTGAAAAAATTTTTTTTCAAAAGAACGTTTAATGTGCAATTAATGTAACCGTAGCTTTGATGTGTTCTTGTCCTCGTGTGTTTTGAATCTAACCAATATTTTATGAATAAGTTGAAGGTTTTTCGTGTGTTTGTGTTCCAGTGTTTAGCTAATCTCTGCTAATGTGTCTGTCTTACTTATGATCATTTGTACCTGGCTGTATTTGAAATAGTGCATTTTACTACTGCCACTTATTATACACTTTGTTTTGTGTATTTTATATGCTCCTTTGTTTCTGTTATGCTCTGTAAAAGTACTATAAATATACAATGTATTAATAATAATAATAACATTTATTTGTTTTCAAATCCACCTAAACACAGTAGCATACATGCTCGTTACGGTTGTAATTTGAATGGATGAATGTAGCTGGTAATACCACCCCCTCTGGCATGAGAGAACTGGACTCCAGTCCCGCTGTGTAGCCATTTTCTATACACACCATTTGCCCGATACCAGGATTGGCATACACGGTACTGAGCCTCATAAGGACTTTCAGTTACGTTGCCTTGTGAATCACAGGATGTTAGAGGGCTGTAGCATTCAGATTCTTGGGGAAGATGCATGTGATACTCGACCAGCAGTATTTGATCCCCTTATGTTTTAATGGGTTGTGGGGATTTCTTTGGGTAAGTACAGAATAAACTGAAAAAGAAATGCTGAACTACGACTGCACACAGAAACCAACCCCATGCTGAACACACCCCACGCTAATTTCAGCCAGATTTGCTTGTTCAGTTCTGCCGTCAATCCTGTTATGTTTCCACCTTAATGCATCAATTAGGCTGGTTGAATTTAATAAATTAATTAATGAATGCACTGTGGGTTATTTGGCTCTTTACTCCTTTAATGCCATCCTATGATAACCATTGATACAGTGGAACAAAACAGAACAAAACGGAGCGCCTTAACCGAATGTCTAGGGAACCTGTTCTCTAGCTATCTATAAAAGCTTGTAGTTTAGCTGGGTTTGAACAAAACAATTCCAGACAACTAGGGTGTAAAACTGAAGGGTATCCTTTGGAGATTTCAGAGAAGGAGGCTAGTGTTTTCCCGTACAGAGACGACAGGAAATGAAAGCACTCGAGCTGCACTTTGCTGTCGGGCCTGGGAGATACTCCAGGGCTGGCTTTCAGTTGGGAGCTCGATTATGCTAAAGATGCTGTCAGGCTGAGGCTGCAGGAGCCTTAGAGCTCAGATGCTTTTCCCATTTTCGGTCATGCCAATCGTGCAGCATTGGCCAATGTCCATCCAAACTCAGTTTTCTTCACTCACTCATGATGTCACCGATGAGGCTGATAGTTCAACAATGTGAAAATGTGAAACTGGAGATCTGATGTTACTCTAGCAGACAAAATAAAGC
>JAOYSI010008240.1:0-12995 GCA_025775065.1 Hiodon alosoides | reverse complement strand
CTTTAGCATACTTGAACGGCAGCTTGAAGCTATTACACTTTAATGTTGTCTGAATCCAGCTCCCTGAGATGTGTGAGACAGCCTGTGCACAGATGTTTCTCATACCTAAACCAAAAGGAGTATTGTGGGTGGGTATTCAGTAGGCCATGTTTCAATCTTTCATTATGACATCCAGCATTTGGCATTGACTCAGGTTGTTAGGACTGCCCTTAAAACAGTAAGTCCCACTACTTCTTAAATATCTCCAAAGAGGGTAGAATGACTACAAACCCATCAGTCGTAGGAAACCTGCAGCTTGAGAGCAATCCGCCTTTCATTGAATTGTTGATGACTGTAATAAAAGTTGAGATAAATGTTTTTCATTGCAGGGAAATATGCTTTCATAGAGCAAAGAAGTTTTCAGAAATATTCCTGACAATGTTGTTAATACCATAATGAAAAGCTGAGTATAAATTATATAAAGTGGGCCGATTCCTGCAAGTTTTTATCTTTATTTTCCCCCATCTTGATATACAAGTTTTTTAGTGATTATTTAATATTTAAAAAAAATGATCTGGGTTGTGGCGTAAACTTGAGGTGCGACTGCTCTTCAGAAACAGCGTAGAGGGATCCCCTCTCTCTCTCGGAGTCGAAGGGAGGCGTCGTTATGCGTCTACACGTGTGTCAGGGCAGTACGTCGCACGCCATGTTTATATTCCATGCTGGTGAGATCTTCCGCTATCTCTGTGAAAAAGCCACTGGAATGCCCCGCATGTAACAGGGCCTAAGCTAGCCGCCCGGGCTGGAAGTTTTTGCTGGCTGGCCCTATAAGGCTGTACTGTAGGGAAGCTCCTTGTTTGGGGTGTGGGAGGAGAGCGAGTTCAGCGACAAGCTTCATAAACAGACCCCAGCAGATGTGTGGTGCATCATCCCCCAGCGGAGCACTGTCAGGGTAAGTACAACACACCTCCGCCTGCCTCACACCCGCAGATCAACCTTCAGCTGCTGTGCTGTCATCTATTTTGTTCTGCCGTTGACAGCTCCGGGGTCTTTAAAAAGACTTAAAAACAGGCCTCTTTTTTTTCGTTGATGATGTCATCCACTTGAACGGGGCATCAGTTAACAATTTGAGTGTTCTACAAAGCAACGATAATTTTCTGTTCCTTTATACATATATAAAAAAAGTTTTATCGTCAGTTCTACTGTTGAGGTTACTTATGGCATTTATTTTTGTCTTTATTCTAATGTCCTGGCAATAGAATGCCAGAATTTGCCAATTGTTTTTCTGTAAATATCTGCACATGATTATTGCTTTTATTGCTGCTGCTGTTTTGTATATCCTGAAGAGTTAAGTTGTAATCCGAATCCTAATGAGAACACGTTAGATTTTTTGCGATTGGCTGCGAGAGCTTGGGTTTATCCTCCAGGAAAGTTGTCTGTGGCTGGACTTGCTTCAGTACCACTATCCTTTTGAGTTTACGGCTTGAAACTAAATATGGTACTCCAGGAGAGGCTGCATATCAACAGCTCTCTCCCTGCCCTGCACTTCTCCCCTCTCTGGTCTGCTGAAAGCAGGCAGGGCCAGCAAGAGAGAGGGAGGGAGGGAGGGAGGGAGAGAGGGAGGGTGAAAATGGCAAAAAAAAATGGAGAGAGCAGACCACAGCATTCCCTAATTAGGAGATTTTCCAGTGCAACATTGGTTCATTAAGGAGAGTATTACAGTCCGCTGGCTGGCTATGATAGTGGTTCTTGAAAAAACTGTATAAATTCCTAGATGACATTTATGGAATTCTAACAAATGAGGTTAAAGGGGTGTACTTGACTTAATAAGGCAGGAATAGGATTGTACTCATCTACTGGAACCTACCTGCACATTAGGATAATTACAATAACCAATAATAACAACAACGATGATTACTACTACTTACTACTAATATCAATAAAAGCTTAGTTTATATTTTATATAAAACACAGATATTGCTATTGCTATATTGCTAAGTCAATCTTGCACTGTGAAACCTAGATACAAACATTTTTGTTTTAATTCTTAAATAACTGATAATAAAATAAATCAGGGGTATTACAGTTGGTAGTTCAACTGAGGTAGTTTTCAACTACTAAGAAGTGAAATAGTCATATTGAAGTCGTTTTATTTTCTGTGTCTCTGGTGATTCTGAATTAATAATATATAATACTAAATCCAACAGTGAATTATTTAGTGGGTTAAGTTTGTTGGGGCACATGGGTTGCCAGTGGAGAGCTGGGTAGGGGTCAGAGTTCAGTGTGGCAGAGAGGAAGCAGTCAAGGTGCAATGCTACAGAGAGCTTAAAGCCAGACTCGCATTGTCAGCGGGGACTGCTCTACAGTTAATATGTGATTACTATGCAGTACAAGACATCTTAGTGAATGCTGTCCTGTACCATTAGTAATTTATGTCCTGAAGGGGGTTTGTTCTCTACACAAAAAACTAATTCATGTTCAATATAATTACAAATGTTTAGATGTCAATTAATGAAATTAAATATGTATAGATTGTCAAGCTGAATTATTTCTGTAAATACTCCGTTGTATAAATTGGCGAAAAAATATATGCTATGTAAATTTCTCTCCAAGAGAAATGAACTGAGAACAGAAGGTGGTAATGCTCAATAACGGGGTCACTGACATCTAGGCTGATTTGACTGTTCTGTGTTTTCAGAGCGTGTTTTGTGTTTGAGTGAAGAGAACCAAGTGAATTGAAAATGTGTGACGAGGGAGAGAGCACAGCGATTGTATGTGACAACGGGTCGGGGCTTTGTAAAGCAGGCTTCGCTGGGGATGACGCACCAAGGGCAGTGTTCCCCTCCATTGTGGGCCGTCCCAGACACCAGGTGAGGACTCACTGTTATCCAATTAGGCGATACTGTACCGTTTTATAAGTTTATCATTGGACTGCTTCTTTTTGCCAGAAAAAATGTGCTTTGTCTGCATTCATTTTAAATTCACATAGTCCCTTAGCTTTTCAGTCTGATGGTGCCAAGACTCTCGGTCGCTAGCCTTAGTCTTTACTTCTAATGCCAAAGTCATTCTCAAATTGCACCTGCATATAACAGTTTGTTGTGTGTGCTCTTGTCTCACTCTTTAGGGTGTTATGGTGGGAATGGGGCAGAAAGACAGTTATGTAGGCGATGAAGCACAGAGCAAAAGAGGTATCCTGACCCTGAAGTACCCCATTGAACACGGCATCATCACAAACTGGGATGATATGGAAAAAGTACGGACCGTAATGCAGTTAACTGCAATTACCTGAGAGTCATGTCCTTCTAAAGCCATAGAGAACCGAGTGGAGCCCAAGTGCTTTGCCGCCACAGAAGCTATGCAGCCTTCCTCGCGGCGCTCGGCTCGTTCAGAATGTCTGATTTGTGTTTGTGTTCAACGTTAGATCTGGCACCACTCCTTCTACAACGAGCTCCGCGTAGCTCCAGAAGAGCACCCCACACTGCTAACTGAGGCGCCACTCAACCCCAAAGCCAACAGGGAGAAAATGACACAGGTGAGGCAAAGAGAACTAAAACCTGAAACCCTTTCACCTGGACTGGGAGTTCCTTTGTGTTAATAAAGTGACGATTTTGTGGTTCAGGATAAAATCCACAGATAGAAAGTCCACATTCCATATGTATAATCTACTGTAGAAAATGCAATCTGAATTTGATTTTGCAGCTGTTATAATACATTACGTAGTTTAAGCTTTTGACTCTACAGCCTATATTTTTATCTATAACTTCATCTGTGTTATAATGAAATTGCCCTTTCAAAAGAAAATAAAGTGGAGATTTTTCTCCCGTTTTAGATCATGTTCGAGACCTTCAACGTTCCGGCCATGTATGTGGCTATACAGGCGGTGTTATCCCTATATGCCTCAGGCCGCACCACAGGCAAGTTAACCTTCACCTGCCCCGTATGCCTTTGAGACCCTCGAAAACTCACACCACAATGGGATGTCTTCAACAGGTATTGTCCTCGACTCCGGCGATGGCGTCACCCATAACGTGCCCATTTACGAGGGCTATGCCTTGCCCCATGCCATTATGCGCCTGGATCTGGCTGGTCGTGACCTGACGGACTACCTCATGAAGATCCTGACGGAGCGAGGCTACTCATTCGTCACCACCGGTGAGTGGCGCCGTCTTAAGCGTTTGAGGCGTCTGCGCCTGATCCGCAGCTACAGGGGCGCAAGGCTTGGGCCTCTCAGGGGTCCAGAGCTCTGTACCGCGGAAAAGTCGCAGCACCTGAGCATGTCGCCGCTCTTTCTCTGCCGAGTCCAGCCGAACGGGAAATTGTCCGTGACATCAAGGAGAAGCTGTGCTACGTCGCTCTGGACTTTGAGAATGAGATGGCCACCGCAGCAACTTCATCCTCTCTGGAGAAGAGCTACGAGCTACCTGATGGCCAGGTCATCACCATTGGCAACGAGAGGTTCCGATGCCCAGAAACCCTGTTCCAGCCTTCCTTCATTGGTACGTTCTATAGTCACTCACTAATCATTACTCATGGTTACTGCATCTTAAAAATGAACATTTATCGACTCTAAAATAAGAAAATTTGTTCCAAACCCTCCAACAAAACACAAGCTAACCAAGAGTCTCAACCTCGTTATGGCCATGCACTAATATTGACACTGATATATTTATTTGCACATACGGATTTCGGATTTCATTGAAACACTTAAGTAAAAGTAATTCACTCTTACTTGAACCAAAACTGAAGTGTAAGCATAATATCAATCTTGAGTGGTGGCTTCCTACACAATCTTCTTACTTCTTGTCGTTTTTCTCAACTCTGTTCTTCAGGTATGGAATCTGCCGGTATTCATGAAACCACGTACAACAGCATCATGAAGTGTGACATTGACATCCGTAAGGACCTCTATGCCAACAATGTCCTGTCTGGGGGTACAACGATGTACCCAGGAATTGCTGACAGAATGCAGAAGGAGATCACCGCTTTAGCCCCCAGCACCATGAAGATCAAGGTATGTAGGGAAGTACATTTAAGACTGCCCTATGAAGGAAGCACTAAGTATGTCACAGAAAATCAATAAAACATGGCAGCTAACTGGCGTATTTCAGTTTATGGGAGAATTACAAATTATGGTATTTAATAACTTTGAATAACAAGTATTTAATAAATTGTGTGAGTAAATACCCACCATATTGTTGCTGTTTTTTTAGGTTTTATTTCATACCATATGTCAAATTCCTGGTTATACCTGCATGCAAAAGAATAGCTTATTTTGTTAATGTGACAGGCCTTCGCTGGAGGTGACCTCACGCGTCCCCTTGTTTCATTCCCAGATCATTGCCCCACCTGAACGCAAGTACTCGGTCTGGATCGGTGGTTCAATCCTGGCCTCGCTCTCCACCTTCCAGCAGATGTGGATCAGCAAACAGGAGTACGATGAAGCCGGCCCTTCCATTGTCCACCGCAAATGTTTCTAGAAGTCATGCAACATGTTCTGATTCGTATAATCGCACTCTTGCGCTTGTAAAAATTGTGAATGTATGCTTGTCCTCTTATTACATTCATCTTGAAATCTTTGCACCACCTTAAAATAAGAATTTTAAGAATACAAACAAAGCTTAAAAGTGCTGGCATTGTGGAAGAAATGCGTTATTTTGATGGAATTCTTCTATCAATGACAACACTACAGAACCTAATTTGTGGAATGAAAAGAGCTCACATACATCCTCTTGTTTCAGTGTACTACTAAATCTTGCATGCTTCCAGTCACTGCTGTACACTTTAAGTTACAGTTTGCAAGAATGGTTATATTGTGAAAACCCCAGAAAGGAATAAAGCTCTTCTGAAAAAAAAAAAATGTTTGTTTAAAAAATAATGTAATTATTTAACATCACTGTAGCATAGCAACATATGGACACATGCTTATTTTCACAGTCTCTGTCAGAGAGGTTTAGACTTATTGAACGGGATTGACTGCAAATTTTTCAGGCTTAATGGGACATTTGTTGGACACAGTCAAACCAGATGAGACGGATTCAGGAGCTGGCTTGTTCTCCACCTCCATGAGTATTAATGTCAAATTAAACCACATAAATAAATATGTCAAGATTGTACCAAATAAGGAAAATAAGAGTTGTTTTGATTATTTCCTGTGTGATCAAGTACAGTAAGTCAACTGCACTGAAGTGACCAAAGTCTGGAAAACGGATAAATGGAAAGGACTAGGGAAGGACATCTATTGATTACAATATAAACAGTCCCTCCTCCATTCAATCTACACAAAGCAATAACACAGAAACAGCAGTCCAGTACACCAAAACTGAAACATAATGCCCGTTAGCAATACTGCTTTGTTTGATGTACGTCAATAGTCAAATACTCAAGTATTTAAATACTGTTAGACACCGACGGCTCAGATTAAGCTAGTGGGTAGGGCCATAGTACGATGGGTGTTAATATTCCGTGTTGACTGCTGTTTTAATAGTAAGAAAGAACAGGAACAACACTATTGCCTATTTTGTGGCTTTGGTTCCAGGAGTTCTTTTGTTGCCATAACAACAATATTACCACTAAACAATAGAAGGGCAGCACCATGGCCTTGTGATAAGTCTCCAAAACAGAAGGTTGCAAATCAAATATCCACTCTGCTTTTGTAACCTTGAGCATGGTACTAAACCTGTAAGCTATACAACATCTAACTTGTCTTGAATAAGGGTGGCTTCCCATTCTTAACGCACAAAGTACTATCATTTCAATGAAATCTTTCAAAAAGCCTGCTTAAAGCAGAGGCTGGTAACTGCCATATCTCCTTACTATAAAGGACCACTTTCCCGAAACTGCATGTAACTCCCAACAATTTCCTATATATATAAAATATTACTATATAAAAAGACTAAAACTTTTCTGCTATTGTCAAGAGAACTTTGCACACAGTCAATGGCTACAGTAGCTTG
The DNA here is from genome assembly GCA_025775065.1 of Hiodon alosoides. Lineage (NCBI taxonomy): Eukaryota > Metazoa > Chordata > Actinopteri > Hiodontiformes > Hiodontidae > Hiodon > Hiodon alosoides. The sequence goes on along the minus strand of JAOYSI010008240.1, from coordinate 6,063 downwards.
GCCAGTAGCCCAAAAAATGTATTTGATTTTGAAAACCTGAACAATTCGGTGCCTGTAGGCAAAGCACCAAAACAAATTGTTCTATATCGTTAAGTTAGTTTAATTGGATAAATGTTTTGTACCACTGACAGATTTGGAGAAAGAAGTCTGCAGTGTCATTAGCTGGACAGCGGGGGGCAGCACCCAGGAGTATATTTCTACCCAAATCACATGCAAGAGGATGCAATATGGAATGGTGAGCACGCTTTACGTAATCTCATACCAACGCTCCAATAGTTTTAGCAAAATAATATCTGTATACAAATTAGTCTAAAACAATAAATTGGCCAATACTGTCAAATAAATTCACATTAAATTGTATTTAATGTGGCAAGGAAGCAAATAAACAGATCCACAATAAACATAGAGGGGGCAGAATTAACACCAATCAAGACAACTGTTAAAAGAGCTAATCTTGTGCAATATGTCAAAAATTATTGCTAGTAATTAGAATGTGATTGATCTGTAGCAGATGATGTTGACCATATAAATAAGTCATTCATGTTACCTATTAAATTGGGTGCAATTTTTAAATAATATTTTAAGCAACTTAAAACTCTAAAAATAAAAATACATTGCAAATTGTGTTAGGCATTGTATATTTAATATTTATTTTTTGTAACATAATTGTAAATTTGTAAGTATGTCAAGTAATGCAATTTTTATTGCTGTGAGTCATTAGAGATCTCAACAAAATTACATTCCCCGATCCATCTGTTATCTGTTATTATTCTTTCTTAATAAACCAACTGAACATTTCACTACCTACTTAAGACTTATCTAAAGAATCAGAACTTCCAAAGCTGAACTTTCTGAGGCTTTTCTCACCTAATAAAACCTTAGATGTATCTTTGATATGGTTGATGTCCATATTTCATCCCAAGTTGGCTTCTTCTCACCAACTGTTTTAAATGCAACAAGCATGGGTCTTTATTGGCATGAGTTCCTAGCAGAAAAGCTAATCAACATCTTTGTCATTATGATCATGATTTTACATTACTGGAGTCTCCTTCAAGAGGTGGTTCTTTTTTCTCCATAAGATCAGATTCCATTTCCGAACTACTCAGTTTTAACAGTTAATCTTCATGTAAATCAATTTTCTTTTGTGCTGTTAAATTACCTATATTTTTGTTTGTCTCATTCTGAATGAACAAGGTAGGATTTTTGAGTATGCAAAATTTCTTTGGAAATGATATTCGGTTTCCCCAGATAATTACAGTGTAAATTCCTGTTGAGTCATCTTACATTAACAAGCTGATTTGTTTGATCTGCCTAGAACAATGAAGCAAAACTGCATTATTTCAAAAACCGGTTTATTAGCTTAATTAAATCATTAGTGTTGTTTACCAGCAGGAATCTCACTCAAGAATTTTGCATATTGGTAACGAAACATGCTTTTCTTTCACCACAATGAAGAATAAAAACAATACCTCTTGATTTTAAAATTTAAAAATGCAATATTTATAAAAATGTGTTGAATTAATGTGCTTATTGACCGTTATATACACTAATGCCCGCATCATTTTGTGTATGGGTTCATATTATGTGATACTGACAATCCAGATACTACCAGGTTGTAGACCAATGCATCATTGGGAAATTAGATTAGAATAACTAGATTGAAGCCCCAGACTCCAGTTTCTCCTTGTTAGGGGAGCATTTGGCTATATGGGCTGGTATCATTTTCAGACAATGAATAAACTCAATGAGAGCTGCCAGACAATGCCGTAAATCACAAGCCCTTCCGTCTAGCTCATCAGGTTTATTTCATATTTTGTTTGACTTTTGACCAGAGCAGTGTAACTAGTGCTTTTTGACTTACTAACGCTGATTGGAGCTCTGACATCACATTTTCTGACAAACTATTTGTTTATTTCTTGAACAGTTATCGATTTTTCGACTTTATTCTAACCGTATTGCTAATTTCTGTTTTTAACTCTGGCCAAATGTCTATTTTAATTAACAAGAAAACATGACAGCCAAACTAAGCAAGTAAAAAAAAAAAAGGAAAAAAAAAAACTCTAAAATCATAAAATCTAATGAAAGAAACAAGTCTCAGCACTGGAGAGTCTGAAAAGATAAGCGCTGTCACATGGACCGCTGTGTACCCACAGTGACAGTTGCTAGTCAGGGGCGCTTCCTGCAGAAACCACATAATTGTAATTGTGCTGAAATCCTTGCTTGAGTTCTTGGTAAACACTGCATTATTTGTCATTCTCCTTCAGAGGCCATTTTAATGAGGTGTCTGCCCTAAAACCAATTCTCCAATTCTTTGAAATTGTTGTTTGTATGTTTTTTTTTTTTTTTTTTAAATGGATAGTTCAGGGATCGCGTACCCAGAAAGGGTACTTAGCACGGCCCCTCCATAGATTGTAGGGGAGCAGTTGTGTAGCTTGTAAAGAGCACATTTATATTATTAAGGTCGCAGTACCATGCAGTAAGATGTATTCTGTTGAGTAACTAGACTAAAGCAGTGGTAGGTGACTCAGGTCGTGGAGTGCCATAGTGTCTGCAGGATTTTTGAGCTTGCAGATAATTGGATAATAAAATCTTCACCTCTAGGGGGCACTGCAGATCATTGGGGCATGGAAAAGGAGCAACCACACCAGGGGGAAGGCACATGCCAAAGAATTCAAATGTATTAAATTGTGTCCAATTTTAGAAATGATGAAGACTAATCAAGATTTGTTCATGTGCTCTGGGTTTATAGTGCAGGTGACCCCATCAGGGAGAAGATTGCCGTGGGCAGGGTTTTTTTTTAACACTGCGAGGTGAATGTAAACTGTGGCATTTTCCCTGTTCATGACAATAAGTGACTTAAACTTCAAGCACTTCATGATGCTCAATGTGTTTACTCTGGCCTCTTCAAATGCATTACTGGGCAGTACAGTTATTCAAACTATTATTAACTATTAGTTGGGTAGACTAAAGTGTAGTGGCCTGTATTATTCTATGCTTCAAAGCAATTGCTACATTTACATCCTTGGCTGAATAAATACTTTAGTGCAGGCCAAAAATGAATCAAGGCTGTAAACAATAATGAGAGCACATTGAAATCTTTGTTTAAAGATCTGACCATTTGAAGTGAAAGGAAAAATCAAGAGGCAGCGAGCATTCTTCCAAAAATGTTTGCCTCCATCGTTTTAATTCCGTGCTGAATCCATAACCTTTCCTAAAATAGTTCTTACCGAACTACGAATCATAATTTGAATTCCATGCGGCTGGCACGCGATATTTAGGACAGCATTTCTTTTGTTCTTATCACTCGACTTCTACATGCCCATTCCATTTCCCCCTGTCTTAAGCAAATAGTGCTACAGAATGTTATTGCCTTCATATATACCTGATATCGGGATAGCCAGGCCTTGAACTTCAGCCTGTGCTTTTAAGATTCATTTAGAATATGATGATAGCACGAGGACAAGGCAGAACCAACAGAGATACCTGCACTGCACGCTTCACTCCGGTTTGCCCTATAATGCCCTCGGTATCAAATATCAATTTTGGAGCACCCTACTGTCAAGGTTTACTAGTTTATTAACTCAAATGCCCATTTTGCCAAATCAGCAACATCTGTGCTGTCAGCAAAAGCCATGAAACATCATTTTAATTTGCGTACATTATCATGGAAACCAACCACATATCCCTCACCAAGGAAGTGTCCATTTTCTGCAAAACCTTTCATCCAGAATCTCTTCAAAAGTCATTAAAAATAAATACATGAATCATGGAGTAAAGTAAATAATTTAAGAAATTTTCCTTTTATTATACTTTAACTCTAATTCAAGTGTATCATGATACGCTGGGAATTAAGTAGCATCAGTGCTAATGGATTATGTAAAATACAATTTTACATTCAGAAATTTCAGTAGACTGAATTATCCCTACTTTAACTGTGTGTATGTGTATTCAGATGGAACTGAAAGAAACTAAGGCCAAATTCAGTGTTGAAGACTTTTCGGATGAAGTTGAAATGAACGCACTGCCTCCAAATAAAAGCAATGATGATCATCAGAAATGTAAACCTGTGTCTGTGTTTTATTAGAACGATTGTTTTTTGTTTATTGATTTGGTACGTGTGGTAAGCAACAATTGTAACCTACACTGGCTTTGCCTTGAACAACACACCCGTTGTTTTTCACTGATCATATACTCTACATTCTGTTTAACAAAATTGGGAATCCAAAACTGGAAAAAAAAACTTTATGTTCCAAATAAAGTATTCTGGCATAAAATCAGATTTTGTTGTTGTTGCTGTTTTTCTGTATGACTGGGTATTAAAGTTGTCTGTGCTTTTTGGGCCTCCAGTGCAGTTGTTTAGTCTATCCCATCTCTTTAAGCAATGTTTTGTTTTGGCTTTTCATTTTGGCACGCTCCATGAAACCATGCTTAAATTAAAAAGCGCAATTACTCTGTTTTAAAGGATTTTTGGTGGGATGTCTGTTGTTTTTTTATATTTATTTGTACTATTTTTAGGCAACATTTCTGGTTTGTGGCTGGACTTTATGAGATAAATAGCTTGTGGAGTTGTTCTAGTTGTAACATTAAACACAGACACACTGTAATGTTTTCCAAGTTATCAAAAAAAAAAAAGTTTAACATCAGTATTGGTATTCTGCAACGCTATACACACCTGTAATATATAAGCATGAAAGTTTACTGATGTAGAAGGCGAACTTCAAATTCAAGGGAATTGGTTAATTCCTAATTCAGCGATAACCATCTGATCAGTGGTTGTTGCATTTATTTCTGGGTACTGTATCTGAAATGTTTACTCACTTAAAACGCTTAGTGTCTAGACAGTGGTTCACATTGTAACTTGCTTCTGATGAGGTAATATAATACAATAGGCTTAAGTTTGAGATAGTGATAAAACTATTTTCTGATGCTGGAGGGGAGACCATTAGCTCCACTCTCTATGGTGGCTTAAAGTGCTTTGAGGTCCAGTGAATTGGGTTTCATTTTCAGTGCTGTTACATCATGGCGAGTGCAGACAACAAAATGCATCATATCCAAGCAATCAAACATTCCGATCAACGTTGAAATTTGCCAGCTTTGAAGTTATCATAACTTACACGCGTCAATGCAGCAAGATGTGTCAACACTTGTCGATCAGGTTCATCTAAGTAGACTGGTATTGTGGCAAGCCTGAATAAGCATGTAGGTAAGCATGTACATGTTAGGGAACCTAGTGAAATTCGTTCCTCAATGATCCCTTCCCTCGCAGACGACATTAAATTTAAAAAATTTACAGACAGACACATACAATTAACTAGGGTAAACTATTTTTTTCTACCCACATAAATAGCCCACAATCCCTTTCTCCAGTGTTTTACAACATGCTGGCATCTCCTGTTCTTCACATGCACCGCAGGCCCACACTCTGAGCTTGTCCTGTGATTTACAACATGCTGGCATCCCCTGTTCCTCACATGCACCGCAAGCCCACACTCTGAGCTTGTCCAGTGATTTACAACATGCTGGCATCCCCTGTTCCTCACATGCACCGCAAGCCCACACTCTGAGCTAGTCCAGTGACTACAACATGCTGGCATCCCCTGCTCCTCACATGCACCGCAAGCCCACACTCTGAGCTTGTCCTGTGATTTACAACATGCTGGCATCTCCTGTTCCTCACATGCACCGCAAGCCCACACTCTGAGCTTGTCCTGTGATTTACAACATGCTGGCATCCCCTGTTCCTCACATGCACCACAAGCCCACACTCTGAGCTTGTCCAGTGATTTACAACATGCTGGCATCCCCTGTTCTTCACATGCACCGCAAGCCCACACTCTGAGCTTGTCCTGTGATTTACAACATGCTGGCATCCCCTGTTCTTCACATGCACCGCAAGCCCACACTCTGAGCTTGTCCTGTGATTTACAACATGCTGGCATCCCCTGTTCTTCACATGCACCGCAAGCCCACACTCTGAGCTTGTCCTGTGATTTACAACATGCTGGCATCCCCTGTTCTTCACATGCACCGCAAGCCCACACTCTGAGCTTGTCCTGTGATTTA
>JAOYSI010008236.1:0-11643 GCA_025775065.1 Hiodon alosoides | reverse complement strand
ACTCACTCCCCACCACCACCACACACACTCACACAGGCTCAGATACACACACCTGCTTCACTATCAATTTTTCATAATCCAGTTGATTGGATGTAGCAAAAATTTATTGAATCATCTCACCAAAGTAAATTTTGTCCAAAACAAGTAACTTTGTGCATATACATCAGACTGATGGCAATTGCTGTATTTTTTTGGCAGATCATTTTAATTAAAAGAAAAACAGGCACATTCAAATGACTGCATTTTTTAGACCATTTGATGAACGAATAATTATGCAGTGCTGAAGGAAAATTAATTATGCATAATCCTTTCAAACTGGGGTATTCATGCAGATATTATTGCTACCATTTCATTATCATAATGTTATTAATGACAATGAACAGCATTAACATTATTTGGGGACTTTGTTTTGACAAAATGACTGTAGCTGATATGGATTAAATAAATTGCTAAATGATCTCCATGCAGTTAAGGTTTATTAAAACACCCTTGGAGATTATGCTCCAACTGCTGTACAGCAGTCAATCCTGGGTCAAAATTCTCAATCGTCTCTTCACTCAGCCTTGTTGATTGATGTAAACTGGTTTGATTTAAACTGCTCTGAACTGTTTCCCTAATGTCATTGTAAGAGATAAGAGGATAGCCGTAAGTGTCATACGTGCTAATGCTTAGCTGACTGACTTATTGAAAGGGATGCCAAAGACCAGAATCCAGTTGCCTTCGAGAGGAATCGAACAGACAGGAAATCTGAAGGAAATGAGGATGAGCTTCTCTTATTGTGTCCCAAATCCAGGTACTCTTGTGATCTTTTTTTGGCATGGACGCTTAGTCTCGCAAGGGGCGTGAATTGAACTAACCAACAGCTGCTTATACTTTGAAGATGCAACAAATGATTGTGACCTGCATTAGCTACAATTAACTTAAAAAAAATGTTTCTATAATCCTCGTTTACGTTATATAGAACTGCAGTGTTAGTTCTTGCATCTTGAGAGAGTCAACCTAGATGCTTTGGCCTAAAGAGAAAACTTGCAATTTAGAGCCTTATACCACATAGACCCCATAGACCTCAGTTGACTGATCCTTTTAATCACATATGAAGCATCTTATTTAAAACAAGTTTGAATGTCATTGAGGTTACTAGAACCGAAGGCAGCAACATTACCAACAACACTTAAAGGATTTAGGCCTCTCAGCATAGTCATAATATACCACTATTCTAATCAATTCTTAGAACGCCTCTGTTACAAGAGTGCTCACTATAATTGCTGGTTAAAATAGGCAGACCACTTCCTTCAGAATTTTGAACATTTCTGACGATTGCAAATAAAGAAATAATTTGAGATTGAGATGGGGACAACCGCAGCGTTTATTATCGCTGTGTTATTTCAAACAAAATCATAGCTTAATACCGATTATACTTTCTCAGATGTTTTTTATTGTTACATGTAAAAAAACGAGCAACAGTATCTCATTACTTCAACAAAGAGGTAAACCTTGCTATTGGAAATGCCGGCCCGTCCAGCTGAGGAAGCCCATCGGGGTGGGGTGTGCAGGACCTACGCCCCTTGCTGCAAGTCCCTGTGTTGACGGAGGTCCCGATGTGGCCCCAAGGACAGGGGTAAGAGAGGAGTCCCGTGAGGTTGTGTTCCACTCTCTGCTGCTCTCTTTTACTCTGTCCCTCTTCAGGTGAGCCCAGGAGCATGCTCAGTGAGGACTACGCGCCTGTAGTCAACCTTGAAATGAATCACCGTATTTGGTGTGTCAGTTAGAGTACCTGGCCAATGCGAACATGCCGTTAAGAGGTGAGACATGCAGACACTTATTCATGCTAACAGAGGAAACTGTCACGCTGTGTACTGGTAATGGGCTTCACACTGTACCTACCCTAGGACATCTACAACCTAGGATTGAGCTCTGGAAAAGTATTTTCCTTCAGTTTAAATTAGCATTACTCCCTTGACTTTCTTTAGAGCAGGCTGCTTCAGAAGGATGCAACAGGGGCTGGATTGTACAGATATTTTTGAGTAATTTTGTAATGAGTATTTAAAATATTAGAATTTTAGAATTTGAGTATAATTTAAAAAAAAAAGTTTTGATCTGTAACACGAATGGTGTTGTTAAGCACCCCTTCTCCTCTGGCTTTATGATTAAAATCTGGGGGGGAAAAAATTCAACCATGCTTAAAAGAGTATTGTTGGTTTTCTCTGGCAGATTTTTAAACAATGAAATATCGCTTGAAGTTCCACTGAAGTTCCAACAGTATAGTCAATATACCAATACAGAAAAGCCATCAAATAGAATGCAGATTCTCAGGTACCCATGAACAAAGCCATGTAGCTCCATAGAGCACAGGGTCTGTTCACCCCCCACCCACCCCAAAGAAAAAAGGCTGCAATGCCATTTTATAAAAGGAAATCAGATTTCCCCACACGGAGATAGATTTGTTTGTTTGTTTATTTATTTATAAGGATACGGCATTATTTCCGTCATCTTCCGTCTAAGCAAACCTGCCACCAGGGCTTTGATTAAAATCAGATTAGTCTAATCCGCTTTTATGGCTGAAGAAGTTTAATATTTGACTTATGTCAAACTGGCCTGAAAGAATGTGCCTGTCAGGTCAATCCCGCCTGGGTGTCTTTGATGGGGATTATCCCATGCCAGGCAGCAGGCAGGGCCTGAAGTTTGTTCGGAAAGCTGTCTGCGGTAAGCTCAAAGCCCCAGAGATTTGCTTCTTGAGAGTTCTCTGGTAAAAGCTGACAAAATTTCACTGATGTAGTTACTCACAGCTGAACAGATGCTGCTCCGGACGTGACAGTCTTTTCAAGCATTAAGTTCAAAAATGGTTCGAATCTGGAAATATTTTAATAAATGGGGCCAGTTTTATATATATACATATATGCATATATCTGTGTCTTTAGTAAGTAACCTATCATTTTTGTATTTGTATTTTTATTATAATATGACAATGCAACAACTCTTACATTACAATTTCCTTATACTGACATTTCTCACGTTGAAGGAATTATTTTTGCCTGTTCTGTCCAGTAAATGGGACGGGCACAAAAGGCTGGAGCTCAGCCTTGACTTCCACATCAATTTCTAAGACCTGAGGCATAATGGGGGATAAATATGTTTCCTACACTGTGCTTTTACAAAATAAGACTGTCTGTAATATCCATGCCAAATTTGTGGTCTTCTAAGTGGTAACAGGTATGTGTGAAATTGAAAAATGATTTTTTTTCTTTATCGTACAAATTGGCAGACAAGTCCAGGGACACTTATCTGGAAAAAAAAAAGGGACGGACAACAGGGGCCATTACGTTTTGCTTCTAAAGGCAGTGATAAAAAATGCAGATAGTTGTGATGGAGAGACCTTGAATGACTGTGCTTTGATTCATTGAATTGGCCTAGGAGAAGGAACGTTTCACTCCGTAATACTAGAGTAGAAAAAAAATGTTTTAACCCTGAAGTGAGATGCTGTTGCTTTTATACTATACATTAGCAGACATCTTCTGTATCTAGCTTTGATAGGTTTTTATAGAAAATCGCTGTAATTTCTTGGCTATTCCTCAGTTTGGCTGGAGACGAATAGGATTTATTTCAGAGGAAAGAAGAGAATTGCATTATCATATGAAAATAGAATTCAAATCAAATTGGTGCATCAAACTGGTATTTGGAAATTAAAATCAACAATAATTAATTAACAATTAATAAAGTAATAATGCATGGATACATAGGTTTACATGATTATTCAAATGATTATTTAATATTATGTTCTTAGCTCCGTTTGCCATTTATTACAAGATATTCTTGTTTCAAGACGATGAACGATAGCCAGAGAGCGTTTCAAGTAAATTAATATTTAAGGTCAACAATTTGTTTGTTTTCTCTTCATTGTATATAGCATGACTTCCTGTGTAGACAGGCTCGTCATTCTCACTTACAGGTTTATACACCAGTCTGTTTATGCCTGTGTGTTACATGGATACTTTATCTGTCCCCCAGTTTTTACAGCTCCCCATGTCATCCTCTCTCCCTGCACAGGTCTCCCCGTGTTGGGCTGAGAAGGAGCATGTGTACCCTGTGTGGCTGGGCTATCCCTGGCTCCTGCAGTCCTGCTGTGTGCAACCCATGTGAACGAGGGGTTTTCTGGGGGAGCTGTGGGTGTGTCTCACATGCAAACTGAGGAAGAGGAACTGGATCCATTTGTAAAACTGAGGATGCATTGCGTGGCAAAGATGGTTTGCAAGGGCACCCAGTGTTGTATGAAATATGATCAAAACTTTATGTATGATTAATACCTGAATATGCATCCAATTGGAGTTTGAAACTTTGAGGTCCTCACAAGCCCTAAGCTCCCCGGCCAAACAGGTACATTATGTGTTTGAGAAAGCCATGTATAGATTGACCTATGTTCTGTTGGTCTTATCCCCTAACGAGGAATGCTACTGTAGTTAGGAGCAGGAGAAGGCCTTCCCTGTATCATTGAGCTATGGCACACAAGCAGACGCACACAGGGCAGGCACTAAGACCCAGTCTTCACAGTCTGACTGGCTTTAATATGGTGGCCATGGATGATCAAAAATATGTGGTTCTTTTTACATTCTCAGATCTTTTCCCCAGTTCTGAAGTTACTAGGCCTTTGGCTATTTGACATTGTTGCAGGAGGCTCATCTCTGGTCAGCGCAGCCTTTGACATTGCTTGCTTTCTGTTGAGGTCGCTTTAAGTGTAAGGTATCTACTTTTCTCTAAGGTGCAGGTTCTTGTTAAATAAGCTTGGTTTCGTTCTGTTATTTGCCTAGTTGACCGTTAGTCATGTTTAGATTTCAGAAATTAGAACAATTTATTCACCTGAACACTGATTTTGCAAAAATAAAACCTTAATATAAAGGAAAAATAGTTACATTTTCAGACGGATCAAACTCGACAATATTGAGATTCCATTCAACTTTGCATGTTAGCACCAATTTGTGAGAAAACTAAGACGCTTATCTAGAACCTGTAATACTAAAACACTAACACTGTGGACTAACCAATTCTGTCACACCTTTTCCTCTATGCTGTTACAATTCCTCTGTTCTGCTTGGCTTTTAATGTAAGGTCATTTTAGACAGTGTAAATTGTGCTTACTAATATTTAACACAGCTAATGAAATCATGCTCGGGCCATCTTTCAAATAACTACGATTTGCCGATTCCAAGCTTGGACACAGCATTCGCACATGTCTGTGTCCTGCTACCAAATTTATCACGCTGCATGAATTTTACAGCAGTGCCTGGAGGATGTTACTTGTTGGCAGGATTAAATGAATAATCTTCTGAATTCAGTGGCTCACTGTCTTGTGAAGGCTGCATGCAAGAGCTGTACCTATAGGACTGAATCCCTCAATAGATGGTTCAATGACTAACACTGCCAGTCTACCTGGCCACTAACCTCTACTAACAGAGATTAACCGACCGTACTAAAAGCACTGCAAACTCACTAGACCGGTACCATGTCGCTCTGTCTCCATAGTGGTGATGTTTTTACCCTTCAGTTGCGTGCTGCTGCCACCCTTGTCAGTTTTTGTCTGTGGTCCGAATATATATATGTATGTGTGGGAGAGAGAGAGAGAGAGAGAGAGAGAGAGAGAGAGAGAGAGAGAGAGAGAGAGAGTTAGTGAGAGTGTGGTGTGTCTCGGAGTGATTCTAAGAAGTATTAATTTAGCAACCATTTCCTTCCTGGCTTTCTGGGCCAGTTGACTTACTAACAATATCTAACAGTTTTACTAACCCCTTCTAACAGACTTGCAACTAACCCTGATTGTTCTCTTTTGATGTGGGCTGGTCTATATGTGTACTGTGAAACCCTGACTAATAAGCTCTCTGAGGTGTTTCCAACTGGTCCTCTGCAACACTTTCCGCCCCTTACGGACACAAACCAGGATGTAGACGCTGACTTAAACGCACCAGACTAGGGCCTGGAGGAGAGGGAAACCACTAAAAGGGTCATGTCATCGTAATGAATGTGAACAAAGAGCAATTCGTAGTAGTCAGCATTCTTTGGGATGTCCTACAGGGTGTGGGAACATGGTTGCAGGACCAGGAAGGGAACAATGGTTCTGATGGAACACCTTATGAACTGGCCTGCAAACTGGACAATAGAGGACACCAAAACTGAAAAAACTGAAAATATTTGAAAGTAAATTGACCTTCTGGCCAAACCCACATACCTGGTTACTGTCCACTGTGTAGTCCAATATCTGTTGCTTGTCCAGATAGTTTAAGAAACGTGGCTAATCCTTTCAACCCAACAATAACAAATCAATCCCAAATAATAAGAATGCAGTGCCTTTTTTTGTTTGATGGCATGCTATAAGAGTCAGGGAAAGTGTTGTTCATTTGGTCACCTTGGCGATCGCATCGCAATTACTAATACTAATCTGCCTGTTGCTTAACGCCTTTCCTTTCCTTCTGTAAAATGATGTATTGATCTTCCCTTTTCAATGGAGAAATGCTGCAGTTTCAGCAGAACTGGATGGAATTCACTCTCTTCACTTAACAATTTCGATTTTGGAAGGGAAAAGTAAATATTACATCACCGTTTTTTTTAATCATAATGCAAATTTTTAAACCTGTTTTTCAAAGACAAAAGTGGAAGGATTGAATTCTGTTCGTGGTGACCTTTATGCTTTTTATTAACCCTGCATAGGTGCTGAATGTCACCAGCTTCCTTCCTCTGCCAATAATCGAATGCTGTCCTGTTTGAACCCTTCGATCTGACTAACTCTTGCCCAAAGGAGCCGTCACTAACATGTAAACTAACATGCGTCCCGCACTAACGAACTAACGGCTAAAGTAATCAGCGTGCACCACCTAGCGTGAACTTGTACCATGGATGCACCACTGTTCACCGTGGCAGTGCCGCCTTGGAGAAGGGAGGGAAGCACCAATCCTCTGGAGTGTAAGGTCTTTAAATGGATATTAACCTTGCGAGGCCTAGTGTAGTGTTACATACGCATCACACTGGCAAAAATAAATCTATGACAGAACCCTGATTTGGAAGTGAGTTATACACCACTTTGTACCCTAGCTCCTGAGACTCCTGGTTCAGTGTCCACCGTCTATGAGCACTGTCAGGTCTTTCATAGCAGAGAGAAAAATAATTGTAGAGCAGTGGTTCTTCACCCTGATCCCAGAAGACCCCTGGGTGCAAGTTTGCGCTATAGCAAATAAACACATTATTGCCTTAATTGAACTAATTTGGCCTTAAGTTGATGGAAAGTTGATGGCAATTTAAGGAGAGCTGGAAAACCTCCTGGGTGGGGGACCTTCAGGATCACACTTGATAACCACTGCTGTAGAAGTTGAATATAAATATATAAACTATTTTTGATTGAGTCACCCATAGGACTGGTGTTGGTTACCCTTCTCTATCCCTAGAAATATAACCCTGTAGGGTAACTAAATCATCGATTGCAGATAACTACACAGACCATTTTATGGTGTCACTTGCTTCGAGAATGTTTGTTCAAAAGAAGCTTGACATCAGGGTATGGCTGAGTTATCCGAAATCATTCTCATTCCTAGGCCTGCTTTTCTCCTCAGGATTCATCTCTTAATTCTAACTCTGTTGATGTTCTAGTGAGTGCCAGGATTCATGACCATGGAGATGCTGTTCTGTTTGTTTTCGTTTTCTGTGAAGCGACTGTCCTCGGCGCTTCACTGCTGAGATTTAAGTGCCCCCCTCCCACTCCCATCCCTTTGTATGCACTAGTAAACATTTACACCGACGTGCCGTGAAAACGGTAGATCTTCTTCATTCTAATTGACAGCTTGACACTAACAGCCTGCTGCTCAGCTATGACTAACGCTACTAAATCTGCCTATGAGGGCTTGACTAATAATCTCTGTAAGCTACTAACTGATGGAAGTACTAGAACTAATAACATCAAGTGCTTTAAACTCACCCACCCACACTGAGGCCTTTTCTTGTCATGGGACGGAAATCATCTGGAAAAGACACCCTCCTTCATCTGGCCCCGGGTTTCCTGTCATGACAAGAAGAAGCTCTAGGTGCTTTGCTCAACTGTAGTAGCATTAAGCTTCCCTAATCCCATGACATGTTTGTGTACGTGTGTGTCAGTGTGTAGCAGGTAGCTTTCATGTTTATCACAGAAAAGAGTGTGTCTTCCTCGCAAACATGCCAGACTACTGTAGCATTATAGCAGTGCTATGCTATTGTTATGTCACAGCAAAGTTATAAGAGTATTTGCCACTTATTCAGAAAATGTAATTCAGCGCAGACATCTCTCTAGTAAATATGTACTAATCTAGAGGCTAAGTCGGTAAAGCCCCTACGATTGAGATTTTCAGGTTACAATCTGAATCCCCTGACTGCTGACTGGGGGGCTCCTGCAGGCTAGCAGTGCTGATGACGAGAGACATGTCTCTCGAAAGAGCGCTGGATCTTCTGTATGGGCTGTGTGACCTGTGGTGTCTTAACAAGAGCAATGTGGGAGGTGGGCTGGTCAGAGAGGCACGCCACCTGCACTTTGTATTTGTATTTTTACCTTGTGCTGTTACTGGGGTTAGTGCCAGTGATCTGAGATGTGATACAGACCATTAGTGACTTCTAATTGGTGTGAAAAATTGAAAATAATCGACAATGGCAAATTTATATTAAAAACTTAAAGCATTACTAACTCCACTGAGTGAAATATATAATATATATTATATATATAAGTTCCTCATGCAAATATGGTTTTATGCAAATAGTGTAGACTATTTAACATGTATGTGGTTTTAATATATAGGGCTTACATGTTCTTATCTAAAAACATTCAAGTCAATTTTTGGAAGAAATGTATCTAATCATAATGCACATTTTTATATAGAAAAGGAAGCAAAAACATGTGAATTATAGTTTAAGTAAAATCATTTTTCACATGGAAGAGTTATTTTCTACCTGCCACGTAGTCGGAAGCGGAGGAATGTCAGGTTAACGTTGGCCGCCAGCGTGACGTATGGACAGAACTTAACTCTGAAGTGGGTGTTCTTCTCAGTCGTGGTTATATAGGCTGTGCAATGTGCGCCGTCACCCGTAGCAGATTTTACCGCCACGTCCGAGCGGTAAAAAAAGCATGCCAACACTGCTGAAACATTAAAAAACACTGGCACACAGAAATGAAATAACTGAACAGAACACTTGATAGTTTCTGAATTTTGATTTGATTGGAATATTGATTGAAACTGAAGTCCGACGGTGACAAGCTGCTTGATGCAGGCTGGTTCTCTTCCACGGCAGAGCTTCAGTTGTGATTTGTCTTGTTTTGATGTCATATCAGCATACATCACGTGTTGTTATGTCACATTTAATCTCACTGTTGCTCCGACAGTAAGCACGCCAGGTCTGAAATGATTAATGAAAATTATTACCCTCTCTCTTTAAATGTATGTATAGCTTACTTCTTGTTTAACATTTTGTTGTAAAACTTTTGAATGAAAAATGTTTCTTTAGAAAATAAAAAAATAAATCTTATTTTTGTGCCTCCCACTATTTTATGCATTAAATAAACAGTTTTTCTTAGAAGAAGCGGCTACCCGGCTTTCCACCACAGCATGTTGTTTAGGTATAGAACTTATAGAACTGAAGGAATAGCACAAAACTAAAATGTTAAATTGAATCCCCCCTGCGTGTGGTTGTTTCCCGTGTCTCGATCCCTACACCTATTCCCACAAAAACACCAGGGATGTCTCTCGCCTGTCGGCGGG
This sequence comes from Hiodon alosoides, assembly GCA_025775065.1. NCBI lineage: Eukaryota > Metazoa > Chordata > Actinopteri > Hiodontiformes > Hiodontidae > Hiodon > Hiodon alosoides. The sequence goes on along the minus strand of JAOYSI010008236.1, from coordinate 1,891 downwards.
AGCGGCTCTCTTCGGCTCCACAGTGGCAGGTTGGAGTTTACGCTCTTTGGCCTAATCAATTGTGGTATTTGCTAAGATAGCAGCTGTATTATTACCCCAATTACCCTGCTCACAATTATAACACCCCCTGAAAAAAGCAGACATCATTGTTCACGCACAATGAAAAAAGAAAAAAAGAAAAACCTTTATTATGAGCAGAACAATCTGCATAATGGATGCATGTAACAAAACTAAACACTGATAATTAAATTCCCCTTCCTGTGCTTTAACCGGTTATAGTGAGCTGTGTCTCTTCTGCTTTGTCTTTTTTTTCTTTTCATGGTTCATTTGGCTTCTTTATTATCTAGATAGGATGTTCATTCTCCTGAGGACAATATTACTTAATTTCTTTGGTTTTTAGGCCCTCTTAATGAAAGTGACTAAAATTGCAATTTGCTGAGTAAATATTTTGTGTTACTGGCTTTCTATTTTGGCCGATTAATAACTTGAGACCTAATCCCATATTTTTTTTACCAGATAGGTGAAAACAATGTTAAGCAACAGCAGGTTCATCTAAAAATTTCTCAAACCCTCGTCATGTGGAAGAATTCAAATAGGAGTAATATTTTACTGCCACCTAGTGGAAATATGTTTTGAAGCAAGCATCGGCCAAGCAAGTGTTGCGCATTTTCAGATAGAAGTCTTGCAGTTATCTCATCACTCAGTACGATTTCAGGCATACTATGTTTTACCATCTAAACGCTCAAGGACTCAACTTATTTGTAGAAAAAAAATGTAAGTAAAAAGAATTACTATTATTAGTGGTGGATACGGACATTTTTTATCTGGATATTGTTTGATATCTCATATTTCAGATTTGATATTTTATACTAATATATAATTATATAATATACAAATTCAGTTTTATTTTTGTATGCATTGCCCTGTAGGGGGCAACAATGTGTTTAGCAAACAGGACGCGGTCCCTTTCATGAACAGTAAAGTGTCAATCTCCGCTGTTGCCCTGTCATGTTAAGCTTCTGCAACTCATGCCAAATTGCCACCGAGGAACAAGACTGAGCGAACAGTGCTCATGACTATTGAAATTCACAAAAGAAAGATGTATTTGATGGTAAGTCCTGATCAACAGACAGCCAGTTCAAAAGGGTGAACCCCAGTCTAGTTTTTAATATTCCTCTTCATATTAGGTCAGCTAACGGTCCCTGGACAGCCCCTAAAACCATACAATAATATATCTAATCACAAGACTTGCAAAGGGACACAATGTTACGCTAACTACCTGATGAATATAACCCATAAAGTCATAACTTTCACTAGCTCATCACCTCCCATCTGACACACAAACACGCAAAAGCCGAAGACAAAAAATAAGGACAATAAGTTTGCTTTTCAAATCTTTATTTTAACACTAGAAGGGTCAAACTGCTTATAAGCACCGCAGCAGATGTTTTCACTAGTAGAATTTTAAACAGCTGTGACAGGACAATGAAAGATCAAGTTTTATTTATGAACATAAAACCAAACATTTAGATCACTGAAACAGGATCCCAATAATTTTTTTATTGTATATGGACATTGTCACAGTCAAAGTTCCGCAGTAGACGTTGTCAGTCACTTATCTCTCCAATCATTCATGAACATGAATCATTCATCAATGAACATTCTATATGTGTGTGTCACAGTTTACAACACAGCTCGAGTTCCGCAGTAGATGTTGTCAGTCACTTATCTCTCCAATCATTCAATTAACATTCCTGAAGCCCATGTGCACTGTTTTAGTCACCTTCTGCTCCCATTGGCCCTGCACCTTCCAACTTGCCTTGCCTTGCCTTGCCTTGCCTTGCCTTGCCTTGCCTTGCCTTGCCTTGCCTTGCCTTGCCTTGCCCTCTCA
>JAOYSI010008235.1:0-11643 GCA_025775065.1 Hiodon alosoides | reverse complement strand
GGCGGGGTTAGGGTTATGATACTGAGGTGCGTCTCTCCCCAGGGGGAAGGCGGAAGAGGCTGGGTTAGGGTTATGATGCTGAGGTGCGTCTCTCCCCAGGGGGAAGGCGGAGGAGGCGGGGTTAGGGTTAGGGTTATGATACTGAGGTGCGTCTCTCCCCAGGGGTAAGGCGGAGGAGGCGGGGTTAGGGTTAGGGTTAGGGTTATGATACTGAGGTGCGTCTCTCCCCAGGGGGAAGGCGGAGGAGGCGGGCAGCTGGCGCATCGTTCTGGGGAAGCACAAGCTAAAGCGCTCCGAGACCAGCGAACGCATCTTCCCCGTACGGCGGATCTACCGACACGAGCGATTCCGTTACCCGGCTCACAGCGAGCTGGACTACGACATCGCTCTGGTCAAGGCGGGCACCGAAATCCAGCCCAGCAACTACGTCCGCTACGCCTGCCTGCCGCGCAAGCAGACCGCCCTGAGGCCGGGCCACTACTGCTGGGTGACGGGTTGGGGAGACACGCGAGGTGAAAACCGCAGTTTCATTACATTTACGTCTCAGAACAGAAACACAATTAACAAAACAGGGCCTGGCCAACAGATTATACTAACCCATTATTCGTAGACCAGAATGTCATGTTCAAATTAACAATTTGGGAATTGAGTATAGTCAACAATGAGCACAAATGCGAATGATAAAACAAAAACAAAGTAAAATATTCCTGACCTACAATGTTTAGTTTAATCTGGAAAGCGTGTCCGCTCACCAGAACTCATACTGGATGAATTAACCCAGACATGAAGTAGGGCCCCTCTCTTGGTCATCGCCTGCTGGAAAGAAGGGCTTGACGTTGGTGTTGGTGTCGTTTTGGGCTTCTCAGGGGGGAAGGAGAATGTTTCCCTGGCCGAGTCTCTGAACCAGGCTCGCCTGCCCATTATTGACTTCAAGACCTGCCGGCAGAGAAAGTTCTGGGGGGACCGTGTGCGGGACTCCATGATCTGTGCAGGTTTTCGTGACACTGAGGGACCCCCTGCTGCCTGCCAGGTAAGAGGGGGGTGCGCTGGGTGCGAATGTTGAGCGTGGGAGGGCAAAGTGCAATTTGTGTGAAAATGCCAGCATTGGTAAATACCATACTACCCCACATGGGTTGGCCACATTGGTAGCCAAAAGACACCCCTAACCGAAGGCCGACATAAATAAGAGATGGGGTTGATAACTGAGACTGCCTGCGTATATACAAAGCCCTGAATGAGAATGAGCGGTGAAAGGAGTGTTGGGTTGTATCGTTGAACAGAAGAACTACACTCGGTCAAAAGACTTGCGTGACATTGCTCATGACATGTCACAAACTGCTTTGATTTAAAGGACTTGAGTTTCGCATGCGACACGTTCAGGGCGGTATCGGGAGAACGGCGGTGCCACGCACTTTGTGGACGTGTGCCGATTCTGCTCTGTTCCTCCTCCCTCCCCCACAGGGTGACTCTGGCGGCCCCCTCTTGTGCAAGCAGAGCCGCGATCGCTGGGAGGTACACGGCGTGGTAAGCTTTGGCCCCATTGGTTGCACCGTGGAGAATAAGCCCAGCGTCTTCACCAGCACCTCCTCCTACATCCCCTGGATCGAGGCCACCCGCATCAGGGACTTCTTCCTGCACTGACGCCCGAAACGCAGGGGCTCTTCACGCCCGGCCAGGGCGCACTGCGAGAGAAACGGGCACCCTCGCATCACTCCACTCTCAAACGGTCCGGTCCTGTTTTTTTCTCATGCCCCCTGACGGTCCTTCAGCGGTTCCATGTCGTCTGCTTCGCCTGATTTTTAGAACAAAAGTCTCGTGGACGGCCTCGGTGACCAGGCATGCACCCCCCCAGCGGCGTCCGCTTGCTTCATTTGTCCGTCCACAGAAATGTCCAAAGGAAGGTTTTAATGCAATTTATACTCCCACTACTATTAACCGTATCAACATTGTAATAAGCCACAATAAATTGGCCCTGAAGGAAATTGCTTGGGTATAGAATGAAAACAATATAAGTTGTTTAAAATGGCTAAAACTATATAGAAAGCATTTATACATGGCATGTGTACAGGAAATAATTTCAAACATTTTAATTACATACTAACATTAGTGGACCTTTTAAGTTATTTAAAGGATTAACAAATAAACATTGGTTAGATGATAATCTAAATAGTTAATTTTGAATTTGTGACTAGTTTTTGCAATACACTAGATTAAAAAACACCTTAAATGGTTAACTGATGGCTGTGTATATGACGAATCAAACACTCATAATAAAAATAATGAACAATTTCACCAAAAATCAGTAAACCCAATTTTAAAAAAAAGTAATATTCATAACTCCATATTAATTCACTTGCAGCATGTTTATCAAACTAAATTATTACTATTATTGACATGGTGAACGTTTTTCTTTGATATATTATGCATATAAAACGCATAAGAGATTATTTTCTAGGAATATGTTATATCTTACAAACTAAAAATGCCATTTAAAACCAGAAATACAGATTAAGAAATTAGTTTCTGTGTTATGTACCACATCCGGAGAACTCTACCCCGCAGGGCCGTTCTATATTTTAAAACGTAAATAATTCTTTCAAATGCCCAAACACCTTACACACAACTGCGGGTCTAGCTTAAATTTCTTTGGAGCACAGGCTTATAACATATGTATATTTTCTCATTGATCACCCTCCTCATAAGACTGACGACTCTGGCTGTACATGCTGGTTCAGTATGATTAACGATAATAAAGTGAAGACTGCCGTAATTTAGAATCCATCCGAGTTGAAGCAGTTGTCTCCCCCTATTGAAGCAGCGAGGGAACTACACATTCTGTTCTAGAACACAGGACAATGCTTCTCACAACAGGTGCTGGACGTTCCGTTAACAATGGTGTTGATTTACATGTCAGTCAGTCAGTCAGCAGCGACAGGGATGGAACCAACTGCTTTTCATCCCCCAGCAGGCTTGACTCACAGCTGGTTATAAAGTAACAACACACAGTACACTACCCTTTAATTAGAAGAGGGATAAACATTGACATTGCCAAATGCAAAGGTGGATTGTAAAGTCAACACTGAAGTGACTATTGCATTAAAAAAAACCACAGTACTCCCATTAACAGTCTGGATTACAAGGCCTTCCAGCACATTTTAAAACATCTTTGAGAACGAAATACATTCACAGGAGGGAATTATTGTCAGATCTTCAGGATAGAAACCAACCCAATTAAGTTAAATATTACAATAATAATGGGAGACAAGTCAATTAGAAGTTCAGTTCTCCCCATCTTACAGGACATTTTAAACAGCACATATCCCTCTCCTCCAGCTCTTTACTGCAGTTTAAGTATAGACTACTAAACAGCATATAAGGTCTTTTACATAAAAATGAACAAATGTATAAATACCACCCTCCTAAACACCACTATATGCTGAAAATCTGAATCACTCATTTTCATTGGTCGATACGAGCCCCACTCCAGTAGATTGACAGGGCTGAGTATGTCGAGGTCTTGGCTAAAGGGCGGGGAGGGGTGGAGATGTTTACTGCTGGAGGCTCAGGTTAGGTTGCTTCTTTTTTTTTTTTCCTGTTTAAAGTCCAGACCATTCACATTCATGGCCCCAAGCCGGCGGTCAGAAGTGGTTCGGCGATTTTCCCTTCAGGTGGTCCCAGTTGTTCCAGAGGGCATAGAGCCCAGACATCGCCAGGCCAACGAAGCCCCCTCTGGCCACCCCACGTAGACCAGCTGCCCAAACAAATCAACCAATCAAAACCTTTTCCCTAATCTGGCATATAACATATTGACATATAATCGCAAACATTTACTTTTTTTTAAGACCATGTCAATGTAATTCTGTTAAAGCATTTTTTTACAATGTGTCCCAAAGCACTGAGCAGACTACAAGTTTCTAAGTTAGTAACCCAGAGCCAATCAGGGGAAAAAAAAAGTAATTCCCTTTTCTGAGAAGCAGTATGGAGAACTGAAAAACAGTGCGATAGTAAACAGACAATAACATGTAACAGTAACACCTTCTCCCTAAAGCAGAAGCCTTACATTAGCGCGAATGGGGAAACTCGATTTAAAAACCAATCACGATTTAGATCATGTGTTGGACGCAGCGCACCGTTCACACGCGCTCACCTGTGGATTTGAACAGCATGCCGGTCAACGTCCCCGCGGCAACTGTGTTGATGTCATCCTCAGCTCCCCTGGCTTTCTCGATCACTACGCCAAACACGCTGTACAGCAGCGCTGGGAACAACACAGACACAGAACCGTCATGTCACGCCGAGCACGGGGGGGCCATCCACCAAAATCGCACACAAGTTTTATTTCATTTTTTAAAGCTGAAGTCCGGGAAACCATTTTCACACAAGACCAGAAAAACACAGAACCGCAGGGGTTTGAAATCTTGGGCAATGTACTGCCCCGGTGGAAACACGGCTGAATAAAGGGTCCTGAAAAGAGCGTATACTGACCCACGGAGCCCAGCGTGTTAGCCCACGTTGCCCCCTGCCGTGTAACCAAGTTCAGGATCCTGAAAAGCAGGAAGCAAAGTCAGCGTTAACCCTAAACTGTTGTTGTTTTTGTTTTTTTACCAAGTTTCTCTACAGCCATACTGAGAGCAGCAGCAACACATTCTCTTTATACCCAAGTTCTCATCTGGACTTCTCAGCACTTCAAATATGACACGGTGGCTGAACGGAAGCCAACCTGGGAAATCTCACATTTTTGTACACAGACTTGTAAAAGTATAGACATTTAGCAATGCCATAAACAACTCCCAACAATCCCTGACATTAGTAAAACATCTGTGGACAGTGAAAAATATAATTAAGAAGCCCCCTTCTGAGCAGACTGAGGGTGTTCCCCTTGTCAACTCCAGCCGACCAATTTCATGTAGCGTAATAAATTATAACTTTTTTTAAATTATTAAACATTACTCTGTGCCACTGTTTTGAACAGAGAGCACTCACACTCAGCATGGGACGTGACCAAAACAGGGTGACCCAACCCACTGTCAAATAGCTACTTACTGGACATTACGGGGTTTGGACCAGGACATGTCTCGGGTCTCCTTGAAGCCCATGCGAAGCCCATTGACGGCCCCGAATGCAGCACCTTAGGAGGAAGAACAGGGAGAGACAATATAACGCCACAAAAGACCGTTTCCATCATGGGGTTAAATAATATAGCATCGGGTAAATAATCTAAACACAGCGTGGCAGAAAGCTTACTCAAAACTGATGAACGTGGCTGAAACAGCCTTCCACAGACAAAACACAGGTAAGTGGAAAACATACTCGGCTGCTCAGGGCCTCACCCGTTATACAGCACCCCCCGATGGTGAAGAACGCAAGCTCCAAGCGACCCCGGGTCTTGCCTGCACCAACGGGCAGGATAAACTCATCGTTGTCCTGTGAAAGCGATCGTATTAGGCACATATATTCTCCTTAAAATCTCCCTAAATAATCGAAGGGCTTACTTAAAAATGAAGAAATTATTTTACTGGCTAACTGCGAACGACCGTTTCCATGTCATAACCCCAAAGTTTACTACCAAACTCACTCCCCGGTTGTTGTCATTTAGAAAATCTAAATCCTCCATTTAATTAATTAGTAGCTTGCAGTATTAATAGGCAACCATACCTGCACCAGGTACCTAGGGTCCACGTTGAGATACGGCGATAGCGGGCTCATTCCTGTTACTATAAAACAGTTACAAAACGGGTTACACAGTCAGCTTCAAATTGATCATTAAACTGATAGCTACCGTAGTTTTTCAGTGTCATTTTGCACGGTGATGGTGTAAGAAATTAAAGCGGTTGACAAAACTGACATTATTAAGGGCCCTGAAACTTGAGTGTTAGTTTAGCAAGGCCCTTACATTGTGTTGCAGATACCTAGTTCGTAAAACAAATTTCTTGTCCTAAATTCTAGCGTTATCCAGGAACCCTTTTATTGTTGTACGCCATGTGGTCTAACTTGATCCGGCTACTTAGGTTGAAAAGAATTAGGTTGAGGTTGGATTGAAAAGAATATGAATGAACCCGAACGTCAATGCTAAATTAACATAGTCACACAAATTACTAAAAAGGGTACCAATCCTGTATCGAACCAGCCCTCGGACCCAAACTGTACAGTCTGAATAAATAATTTAACATGCCGGTAACAACATCGTTGTATCCGCAATAGTAACGTTATTACGAAGGTTTAGCGAGCCGAACTTATAAGTAGAACCGAGTAGCAACTGTAGGTAGCCAGGTATTGTCAAACTTACATGGCACCCCGGCAAGCTCCGTGTGTGAATATTCAGGGGAGACCCCTCCGAAGACACTCCCGAAACCGCCTTTGGACCCGCTTGATCCTGGTGGGCTGTTGTCCATATTTTCGGTCAGCTGCCTAAATTAGTAAAAGGTTTGACCCACCTGGTTATTTAACTGGTGACTAGGTATCTAACCTGAATGAACCGCTTCAGTGGTGTCAGCTTTACCAATATTACCCCTGTATGAAGACAACCGTTTTAAATAAAAACTCAAGTGCCTAAGATTGAGGGTTTCTTAATTTAGTTGTATTTGGCTATAGATGTTACAGTAATATTTAGCCTTCCTTTTCGATGCTCTGACCTCCACCACGCTCTGCCGTAATCCAAGAACCGCGTCAACGATTTGCGTAACGTTAAAACGCCACTACCTTGTTGGTAATGTGTCATTGTATATTGGGATTTTTTTTTTACTACACATTCCGACATAGTAATATATTCATAAACTATGTTAACTGATTAAAATTGAACTTCTGTCACGCGCACTACTTTGGGGATGAAATGGTTACATTTACTTTACGACAGTCTTCACGACAGCACGTTTAGCACAACGCGAGCCTGATATGATCGCACTGCAAAGCCGTGCAACACTGATTTGTTTGGGTCCGGGTCGGAGCTTCGCAATATCTAGGATCGCAGTTGACTTGCTAGCATCATCAAACAACAATGTCAAAAGTTATTAGAAAGAACCACGAACTTTCTGAGTTAATATTTAATGACTGTACACAATTATGAATTTATAAAAATCAGTCTGCACCCGGCTGGTGTTTGATGCGCTACGCATAAGTGATATGTTTTATACATTTTATCATAATTAAAAATTTAAAGTCACACGCAAACAACAGCGCTTCCAAATGAAGTTTCAATTAAATGTCTTCAGTACAGTGAGTTCTGACAAGTCAGACTATAGAAACCCCCATACTGTAGAATCCAATGTCAAATTAGTTTTAATCCAATATCAAACCTCAAATGACACCAGAAAACCCAGGAATTTGGGAGGCTGCTACGTTGCACTAAGTTGCGAGAGAGAGAGACCACACTCAATGTGCGGGAGCTGTTGCAAACCTTAAGGATTTCTGAAAGTATTCACATTGAAGAGAGTTTGTATTAGTGCCTCAACTGTGAAAGCTGTTCATGTAGGTACAAAGTGGCACCAATAAACCAATGTATGAGCCAAACCTTACTTCTGTGCCCTGTGCAAAGAAAATTTAAGCACCGAGTAGAGCTTAAAAAGAATCTGCCAGGACAGGTAAGAAATGTACCAGTAACACTGCTATATCGATAAAAATATGTTTTTAAATTTCACCTATGTAACCTGGGATGATTCTACCTGTATTACTGTGAGAGCAATTAGGAGAGAATCAGTTTCATCACCGGTCTTAGCAAGGCGAGTGTCTGACGGTGGATTTGAGCTTGCTGACGGTACACTGGTAGGGGAGTGTCTGACAGTGGAATTATGAGGTGGAGAGGGGTCGAACTGTAATAGATTTTTGAGTGCACAACCGCACACCCGGGGTCAACCACATTAAAACAGGATGAAGTCTGCAGTCATAACAGTTTACCCACCCTTACCCACCTCTCGGAAGGATTCACATGACCTTTGTACACATAAATTTAGTTTGAACCCACAAGGTAGTGTCGTGTAAAGGCTTGGGTGCATGAGCAGAGCACAATCAAGAGAACTGGTGAGCTGTAACCCAAACATCCCCTTTGACCTTTACGGTCACGCTCGCTGCCAATGGCGGCTTCACTGTACCACTTATCCCTTTGCTATGATGTCCAATAATAAGTGAGCAGATAAATTTGAATACACTCAAATACATTCAGTACTGCAAGAGTCGTAATATGGCAATAAATGCGAGTAAAATAAATAATTCAGTATTTTCATGGATATAGCAATAGGTGTTTGAATTAATAAATAGATTAATTTGTACATTGATTATGCCCTCTAACTTCTAGGGCCTGATGACTGCGAATACTCTGGAGATCCTTGCCCGTGATAAACCCAATGCTCCGAAACCACCCCCCAAATTAAAATGCGGTGTTACACACAGACACGAAAACGTAAATTTAATTACTAAATAGCTTTCTTATAAGTGGTAGGTTACCTGTAATCAGTATTGTTGAATGCCTGATGGTACCAATTGAGGGTCCTAAGTCCATTAAAAAATCTTACATTTGGAAACAATCCATCCTATTGTAGCACCGGGTTCGTACTAGCGATCAGTGGATCTAACCATCGCCTGTCTGAATGAAAAAGTCACATTTTATTATCTTTTACGTTTTGGCTCCCTGGATTTTATGCTACCAGTGAACTTGTGAAATTCCTATTTGTTATGTTTCCACGCTTCCTAACTGCCCACATTGTGGGTAGAGAACGTTTAAATTGAATAGCCCGTCGTAGTCACATTACTGGTGTAATGTGATTAAGTCTGCAATAAGAAAATATTTATACAATACTTTTCTTTTTTTTAAAGCCCGATGCTAACGACGCCAAATCTTCCGCTATGCGTTTTTTGATAACCTGTCCCGTATGTATTTACATTTAAATGATAGTATGTTTTTTCCATACACCATGCCCTGGTCCTTACACCTGAATGTTTTTTATTTTCATTTTATTTATAATGTAATCAAAAATCTGGCCATTACAATAACAAGTTGGTAACAAAGTGCACACTGTACAAATCACAGACTGAGCTCGAAGCAACTAAAATAAAGAAAATCAAATAAATAAATAACTTAATAAATAAGGGTCAGAGGTCTAATCAGAAATCAATACATGAACGTTTTCGTAAATATACAAGGCTTGTTTGGTTTTTACACATTTCAGTGCTTTCATACATTTTTTAAACTCATTCATGAAGACCAAGAATAGTGGTCTGGCATCTTACACCTGAATGTTTTTTTAAATCGTGCATAATAAAAACCTGCATAGCAGAGACTTAGCCACGAAGTCAACATTGGAGTGGGATCCAAATGTGCTAAATTTGGAGGGGATAGGCCTATGTCCCCTCTAGTATATATATTATAATTACGGCCCTGCTGCAGAGGGAGAAGTCTGCTCATTTCACCGCAGTGTGGTACTGCGGTGGCATAAACAACGCGCAAATGGGGTGGTTTTCTGTGTTAATTCACACCAGTAGGAAACCGATTTCCCTGGGCTACTGCGTTTGCACGGACTTGTTAGTTTTCGTTTAAAACTTAAGTCAGCGCCTTATCCCGAGTGAAATTCGGCAATTTCCTTAAACCACACAAACGTCTCTCAAGATCAGATGCGCAGCTGACTCACGGACAGTCTTAATGTTCATTTAAAAGTCATTTTTGTAGAAAACGGGACGCACGTAATAAGTGCCTGAAAGTAAACGCACAATTCAATTCCCCCCTAATTTTTTTGTAAGTAGTTATAGACAACTTATTCCTTAAATTATATATTTTAAAATATATGTAAAGGGGTCAGTGCTTATAGATAAATAAATTCACGAATAAATTTAAATGTGTTGCACATGCGAGAGACCACACACCTGCTTCAAGTGTGGGAGAGGTTTCAAACCTAAATGATTTCTTAGAGTACACCTTTTAAATTAACACCGGAGAAAGACCGCATTTGAGCCTCAGTTGTGAAAGTTTGATCATTTAGTTACAAAGTTGCAACAAGGAACCTGTGTTGAAGGCAAAACCTTACTTCTGCAACAAGTAAGCACAATATAACCCCTCTGGTCACATAAGAGATGTTCCATACTTCTGCTGTAGAAATTACTAAGGCAATACATTTATATTTAAAAATGCATTAGAGAATCCATACAGATTAGCGACCACATATCTCATCACAGAGTCGTATGTCTTTTATGAAGTCACCAAGATGTCAAAGACGCCAGAGAATCTATTTAGTACTGTACTAGAGTCAGTAATCGTGATGCAGCAATTATTCTAAATGTGGACACACGATGGCAGCAAAACAGCAAATAAAGAGTCAGTGACATCTTGAAAAAAGTAAGTATTTTTGAGGATTTATTTTAAATGTTTGCGAAACAGATTCACTAAGGCCTGCATAGTAACTGGGATTTTTTTGGTCAACGGAAGGAAAGGTTGACCAAGAAATTCACGACTGTTATACGAACTTGGAAGTGTTTTTTGTTTTCCTAATTTTATTCAGCACAACAAAAACAACAAAGCAAGAACACATCTGACTCCCAGAGATCGTTCTCGAGAGCCGTAATATTCTAAATGTAAGGTGCTTCTTTCTCCCTCTCCCCAGCACAGAGACCCGCCGGAATCCATGCTGCGGGGCTTCTGAGTTTCGGTGTTGGTGGCCCAAAACATTTCCCGCGGTGGTAGTGGCGGTGGGAGTTAAGCGCCCTCGTTTAAATTCAGACGCAGTCGCCGGGCTCCTAGCCCCGAGGTAAAGCCGTAAAGTTCAGTCACTTCCTGGCATCCGTATTGAATCGCCGGGGGGCTTTTCTCTGGGAGCAGAAGCAGCCCATTGTTCTATCACAAAACGGACAGCCTGCCCGGGACCCCCCAAAGGCCAACTTTAAAGCCAGAGAATGTGTGCTGGAGCTGCCCAGGAAAATGAAGGCTGTGGGAAGTAGTAGTGATGTCATCTCGAATCCTCCCTCAATGTCTCTTGGGATTTTTTGTGTGTCATTCGGAGCAACTAAACCGCAGACTGCAAGCCCCAGCACCATGTTCCCGGAACCTCCGCGTGGCATCGTTTCCACGGTGATGTGAACAGTGTGCTGCAAGGCATTAGATTTATCTTCAAATCAGTCCGGATGAGATTGTGTGTGTGTGTGTCTATGTTTGGCAGGGCGGAGAAGGGGGCAGATTTTGGACAGCTTATAAAACAAATTGGTAACACTTTTTCTCTAACAAAAGGTTGGCTAGTTGGACGTTTGCTATTTACTGCCAGGAGTTTTTAGCTGTCAAAAAACAAATGAGCAAATAATCAACAACATAAAGCTAAAATCACCTTTTTCCACCACGTTCTATATTTCAGACTGAGTTATTTATTGTCTTTAAGTCACTGCTGTCATCTGTCTGTACACATTTAACGGTAGCATGTAGAATTTGTTTTTATTAACAGTTATTAACATTTGTTTTTATTGCCTTCATTTGACTGTAACAGCCAAAGTAAAACTCTGACATTTACCCACAATTCAAAAGTTGGTCTGGGCTGAGAAAACTAAATTTGGTCTGGACTAAGAAATCTAAAGTTGGTCTGGGCTGAGAAGTCTAAAATTGGTCTGGACTAAGAAATCTAAAGTTGGTCTGGACTAAGAAATCTAAAGTTGGTCTGGGCTGAGAAGTCTAAAATT
>JAOYSI010008234.1:0-11644 GCA_025775065.1 Hiodon alosoides | reverse complement strand
CCCCCCCCCCCCCCCCCCCCCCCCCCCCCCCCCCCCCCCCCCCCCCCCCCCCAACCAACTGCGAAATCCGCCAAGCTTCCGTAGCGCGAGGATTTTTCATTTGCATTCTCTCGACACGTTCTCCATTCAGTGAGCCTCTTTCGTTAAAGGTGAGTGCATGCAATTGAAACAAGTATTTACCTGACTTTGTTTTATTTTATGAATGGTATGTTAATAAGGATAAAAGGTATATTATTCAGTAAGCGTTTTTTAAATTATTTGTCTTGCAGAAAAAGAAGAATGAATATTTTTTTGCAACCCATCTTGCTGCCTTTATGTACAAATCAACGACATAAATTGAACATGTTCGGATGATTAATATAATTATAACTGTCAAACGGTCTATCGGTAACGTATAAATATAATGAATCTATCCCAATAAATTGCCGTTAGGTCCGTGCTGTGTTGTGTTTCTGTGACCACTGTGTTGGAGTCCGCATGTGACAGAAAATTATTCTACAATTATTATCATAGAATGTTTTTTTGTTTTTTTTATGATGGTCCTTATAATTTTGTGCTGAGTTTGCTTCCGACTGCGATGGATTTAACTGGCTGTATGTGTTAAGATTAAAAATAATAATAATAATACGTAAATTGGTATGCAGCAAGTGTGCAGAGGAATGGACATGTAGAGCGATTGCACATACACGGTTTTTCTGACGTTGTTTTAGGGCTGCTAAAGGTTGTAAATTTAACATTTTGCTGCATTCGTAATTGTGTGTGCGCGCGCGCGTGTTAACGAGCGGTTGTCCAGTATTTTGTTTCCTATTTTGAATTTTTCAGCTGGATATGTTACCTGTGTAAGTCAGCGCTTGCTCGTGCTCATATTCCAATGTGTACACTTATAATACTTAATTTATCGATTTACGTCGGAGGGGGTAGGATTACAGTTTGTTGTCGGTTATTGCTATATTCCGTAAATTATGCTACCGCAATGTTTTGTGTGTGTGCGTGCGTGCGTGCGTGCGTGCGTGCGTGCGTGCGTGCGTGTGTGTGTGTGTGTGTGTGTGTGTGTGTGTTTGGACGGATTGCGCGTCTCGGATGATGCATGTTCTTCCTCCTTTGGTTTTTTGGGCCAAGGTCTTTCCCTGTACTAGCCTATATCCATCTTATTTCTGGATCTCTCTCTCTCTCTCTCTCTCTCTCTCTCTCTCTCTCTCTCTCTCTCTCTCTCTCTCTCTCTCTCTCAGTATTTGTCTTAAGCTTAAGAATTCTTTTTTGATTTCATAATTTGTATCCCATTTTGCCTTGTTTAGCATAATATTAAAATATTCATCCACTCATCCACATGGTCTATCTTTTTACAAATGAATCCTTTGTTATGCATTTTGAATACTTACATCTATCCATTCTGTCACGCTCTTTTAGCATTACAATCCATGTATCTAATATTCTGACAGTGTGACACATCAAAGAAAACTAAGCCTCTAATGACATTTTGCTGTCCCCTTATCTGGGGAATCAGCTGTATGACTGGTCTAGAGCTTTGAGGCCAGTGAGGTCTATAGCTAAAGTCTAGTTAGTCACATTGTCCCTGCAGTACGTCACCTCTGTGTCCAGCTGGGGGTGTCCACACTTAATGTCAGTTTTTATGTCTTATTGAATGGCTGTCTTTCAGCACCACCCTGGTGAACAGCTCAGAGAGCCTAAATTGGCTGCTTAACTTGCTCTCTCCCCCCTCTCTCTTTTTGCCTCTTCCGTTTTTTAAATTTGACTCTGCCTTCTCCTGTTCCTCATGAACCCTCCCACAAAGAGCACCATTCAGTATTCATTCACTATTCAACGCACAATAATTGCATTTCCCATAAAGCTTTTCTCTTCAGACACACTGCCACTCATTATTGGTGGTGCTCAGTGCTAAATGGGAATTTTAGTTAATTTCGGCAACACTGCACCTATGCAATTTTCAAAATCTCTTTAACTCCTACAATACACTAATTTCACTTCTCCTTGCCTATCAAGTAGGTTGCGGTGCAAATCGATGAAAACATCATCCTTAAGGGAAGTCATGGTAGACCATTTTTTGGAAATAAAAACAAGGACAACTGATTGGAAGTAATATTTAACGCACTGGGCTTCTGCTTGATATGCTATCTGAAATGCCAGCATCTCTCAGATCCATTTGCTAGCTGAAAGTGGGCTGTGCTCCATCGGGTAGCTTGTGGCTAGGCTACAGCACGGTATGGTAAAGGACATCATGCCCCCCAGTGGACTCCTGGCTGACTCCTCTCTCCCCCCCTCCACCAGATGAGCTCATGCAGTAGCCGGGCCCTCACGCTGCTCTCCTCCGTTTTTGGGGCCTGTGGCTTGCTGCTGGTGGGTGTGGCGGTCTCCACCGACTATTGGCTGCTTATGGAGGAGGGCATCGTGCTCCCGCAGAACCAGAGCTTTGAGGTCAAGATGGCTCTGCACTCTGGCCTCTGGAGGGTCTGCTTTGTGGCTGGTACACTCTCACACTCTTTTTATCTGTCATGGAGGGTGATTATGTGTGTGTGTGCTTGTGCATGTGTGTGCGTGTGTCTGCATGTCTGTGTGTGTGTGTCTGTGTGTTTGTTTAGGCTAAATTTTCTCTGTTTTCTCTCTCTGCGTCTCAGGAACAGAGAAAGGAAGATGCGTGGCTTCGGAGTACTTCACTGAACCGGAAATCGAGATCACGACCGAAAACACTGCAAATATACTGAGTGGGTTTATTGCGTTATCCTCCCGGAACCGTGCTGTATATTTTGTATGTGTACTTGCGTAAGTGCTACAGTCTGAGAAGAAATCAGTGCCTCCTCACCTGTTTTGCATGCGACCCCCAAAAATTTTTTTAATGATTATTTTTGGGTCTATGTGTGCATGGATGGAACCACAGCTCTGAATGTACTGTAAATGTAATGTATCTCTCCTCTTCCGACTCTTTCCCATTTTACACCAGAGATGGTTAGAACAGCCACACCTTTCCCTATGGTATCCCTGCTCTTTGTCTTCACTGCCTTTGTCATCAGCAACATCGGACACATCCGTCCACAGCGGACAATTCTGGCCTTTGTCTCGGGGATCTTCTTCATTCTGTCAGGTAACCACAGACAGTGTTTTTACTATTGTTTTTCTCTGCAGTCCCCCAGCATAAAGTCTGCATAAACTAAGACGGCGCAGTTCATCAGTAAAGGCAGTTGATGTGTCCTCTGGAATACCTGTATGCGGTGTTATGTTTGTATATGTGCTTATAAAGCAGAGGAACCCGTCTCATATCCTCCAGTGCATTTAACCACAGTTTCCCTGCTGTGACTCTAACGAAAGTGTCCCACTCAAACTGCTTGCAAATAATTTGGTAGTGCACTCTGTTTGGTTCCCAGTGTGTGGGTTATCTGTATCCAGTGGGCCGCAGATATAAACTGTAATACTTAGTGTTAGCACTGCAGTGATTTGCATTTCTCATACTGTGCCGTTAAAAGTGAAGTGAAGATTTTTTCCTTTTTGGTTTCAGAGACCTCTGTCCTTAAAATCTGTGTTCACGATAGTTTTCCTTTCTTTACTTTGGCTGTGTTTATCTTAGCTGTCCTTGCATGTAGGAATGACCTTAATCTTAAGATTAGGATGCTATGTTAGCTTGCCTCTAGGTTGAGCAATCCACATAGTAGAGACAAAAATTGGCACAAAATGATGAACATTAAATATAAGCAGATAGTAAGGGCCATTTGTCTGTTTCCCCTTTCTGTTTCAAAAGATATAAAGTTCTGAAGTAAGAACCACACAATTGCAGAGAAATGCAGCATTCCGCTCTTAAACGTGCACCCAAAAGTTACCACATCTTCTCCAGTGTCTTATAATTGATTTGGTCCTTGTGTGCCACAGGGGACCATAGTGGGATTTCCTCTAATTGGCATCTTAATTCTTAATACAGTCTGATAATAATGTCACTGTGCTATTGTTAATAACACATAGTGCTGCCCATGGGGTTGCTTTTCAAATTACAGTACCAGTTTTCCCTCTGCTTGTGCAAAGAGATAGGAGCCCCTCCTCCCCCAGGGTATAGAGTAATGCTCGGTACCGTTATTCACACAAATGCAGTGATTTAATGGTTTTAATAAGGCTATGCTTACACATATATTTCCAACATGTCTTACACAAGAAATTGGATTTCTGCAGGGCGGTGCCTTTGGTCACATGGCCAGAGACCAAGCCGATACACTTGCATTGCTTTGCTTAACGCTCTCCCTTTCTCTAGTCTATCTGTCTGTCTCTTGTTCTCAGCGTTATTAAACTGTCCTGTCAGACGCCCCTCCATCTCTCCGGGTGTGTCAGTGCAAATGTTTCACCGCGCCCGGCTCCGCCCTGCTCACGGCCCCGCTGCGCTCCTTGCCCCTCTGCAGGGCTCAGCTTGGTGGTGGGGCTGGTGCTCTACATCTCTTGCATCAACGACGAGGTGATGAACAGGCCGCGCGAGCCGGAGCAGTTCTTTTACTACCACTATGGCTGGTCCTTTGCCTTTGCTGCCAGCTCCTTCCTGCTGAAAGAGGTCAGAGCGCTGTGCTGGGCGCCGTGCACCCTGCTGGGGTGACGCTGTCACATCTTAAAGCCACAGCGTCATTAGCGCTCGTCACCTTCTTCTCTCCGTCAGCCATTAACAGTCAAAGCTAATTACTAAGACTGTCGCAGTCTGCGTCGATGTGAACTTAGTATCAGAGCGCTGTCACCCAGTACTATGATAAGAAGAATTATTTAGCTGTGAATTTTAATACGATGGAAACTTTAATCGCCAGGCTTATTCTAAGGGGAATGATGAGGCAGAAAGAGAGATACAATCATGGCTAAATCTGTTTTATCGCATTACCTTATCAAATGCTTTAACCTTTTGATTAGTAGTCAAAGCATTTTATCTGTGGGATTTTTATAAGTGGGATGGGGGACAAGTAGTTAAATAGTGTACCGTTGCGTTAATATTTCTGTGACAAAGTACATCTCCATATGGAAATAATCCACCCACACTAGAAGTGAAGTTGACATTGCAGTGATATGGACGAAGTAGGTTAGCACTGTCCTCTTCCACAAGTTCTCTGTTCCTACCTCCCCACTCTCACTTGCTCTGTTTCTTTTCGTGATGTATAGAAATATCCAGTTCAATCACCCAGTGCAACTCCATTGTGCTAATAGCCCACTCTCTCTTTGTCTCTCAGGGGGCGGGGGTGATGTCTGTCTACCTCTTTATGAAACGCTACGCAGAGGAGGAGATGTACAGGCCACATCCAGCTCTCTACCGCCCCCGACTGTCAGAGTGCAGCGATTACAGTGGGCAGTTCTTGCACCCCGAATCCTGGCCCCCTCCACAAAGGGGCCGCAGTGCCTCTGAGATCTCCAGCGATATCTCCATCCAGCTCAATCAGACGCCCCCGCCCCCGCCGAAAAACAACCCCCAACAAAACCCTCCTGCGGGGGTAATAGGGGCCTCCTCGGGCTCCTCGTCTGGGGCCAGCTACCAGTTGCCTCCACCCTCTTCCTACTCTTCCCACTCACATGCTCTCCACTCCACCCACACCCTCTCCCACACTCCCACCTCCATAAACAGCCCCCAGGCCCTGCCACTTGCAATGCCCCCCTCCTCTGTGCCCCCACCCCGCTACCACACGCACCTCCGGATGAGCGCCTCTCCCTGTTAGGGAGGGGCATCACTGGTACAGCGCAAAACATTACTCCACAGACGAATTCAGAGAAGAACGGAGGAGAGACGGCGGCGGGTAGGCAGGGGAGAAGACACACAACTTCACAGGCAGGACACTGATAGTAGATGCAGAAACGGGCGTGAATGCAGGGCGTGTAGGAAACCCCACCGTGTATGTATATGGTCGGGCAGAGGAGACGATGGAGTATTGTGCAAAAAGTAAGTACGGGAGGGAGGAAGTAAAGCAGAGGGGTGTAGTATCACGCAAAGTGTGCAATGCAAAACACATGGCCTCCTTACACAAACAAATACATTATTCAATATGCATATAGACTTATACATGTAGTGTACGTTAACTGTAGTTATTCAGTTTTACTATTAGTGGTCCTAAATTTTGGGAATTCTTCCTCCTGTAATGAGAGGAATTATTATTATTATTATTATTATTATTATTGGTTTTTATCTTAATTCCCTATTATACACACAGTTCAGTTATGTTTAAATGTTTACTGTTCTGGATGCCAAATCTCCCTCTTATTGTGAGTGAACAGACATATTTACAGGAGTATATGCAGAGCCAGCATTATCTTACACGTTAACATTTGTTTACCAATATAAAACGTGCTAATTAACTCTGCCTAATGTCTGCCGTTAACGATAATGATGATGATGGTGGTGATAATGAATATATCAGCATCCTTTTTTCATCTTTTTAAAGTAAAAAAAAAGATTAGTTATAAAGATGATAAATAAATATTATATATGAAAGGATTAATTACTGTAAAAAATGTAACTAATTATACTGAATTTTTATCTTTTAAATCTACATATAGTAGATTGTTGTATTGTACATAGTAAATCAATTATTGTATATATAAATACAATTATATAAATATTAACAACCAAATGGCACATACAACTTCATACACTGACTTTCCTATCAAAGGGAACAAAAAAGGTCTTATTACTATAATGTTTCTCAAATATATCTGTACACAGTATTGTGTTCTAAAGTATTATAAGAATATCTTCCGCACAAGACAGTGTTACCTTTTCTTGAAAGCTGCTTAACAGGTGCTATACAGTTACAAAAGTACCCTGCAGCACACGCCACTCCCAGAATGGAGAATCAGGTCCATTAAAATGCAGTGGAAACACAAACAGGAAACTGAGCACATTAACATGGCTCAGTACCAACGCTCAGCACCGCTCTCAGAGAACATACTTCACAGTACAACACTGCAGACAATCACAACTCAGTTCTTTACCTCTGAAAAATATGTGCAGAGCAGAAACATCTTGCAGAAGATCTGTTTACAGGACCTTTGCCCCATAACTCTTCAACTAGTATCTTCTGACTGTTCTGATGTAAATTTTCTGACCCATTCTTAGAAATTTCCTATAGAATAGAGATTTTATGATCCGGATATAACGATAAGTTTGCGCACAGTCTGCAAGGTCACTTTATACATACATGCGTCGGATCAATGGCCCTATGGTACCATTGAGACCATATGTGAATGTATCTTTAGTGCCCTCTAATGGTGACAGCGCTGCACTGACTGTTTTCCGTTATTATCCCTGTTTAGACAGGACTGAGAAGTCTGGTATCTGGTACTAGGTGTTTCCACATAGAAGAGATGCTCAGATATATAAATGCATATAATGCTTGAAAGTTTCAATTATTTTCTCGAAAACTTAAATTCTAACTCTGATACTGAAATTGTTCAAATGAGTCTGCTAATTTGACTTTAAAAAATAATGGTAAGTCATTCTAACTCAAAGATTTACCATTAAATACAACATAAAGAATATGGTCATTGTGGTACCCAAATTTGCAACTAACTTGTTGTTATACGGAATTATAATATCAGTATGTTTATGCATACCTATACAGTGTAAAGTTATTATAGATACCTTTCTTTAGTGACCCATCAAAAGACTGCATAGTATAGATTATATTAACACAATGGTATTATGTTGTTTTATTAAAGACCAGGACTGGTTCCTGCTGGAAGGGAAATACAGTAGTGAATAGAGTAACTATGTAATCATCCACAACAATTATGACATTGCAAGAGAGAGACAGTCATTTTTGCTTTTACTGCATTTATTGAAGGTGAAAGGGTTTCCCAACTCTTTGATTTAATGCTTTTATTTTATGTTTTATTGAATGGATTCTTGGTTGCATAAAAAATATTTTTTAAAAATGTTTTATTTTGAATGAAATCCAATGCATATAGATATTATTTATTTTATTTTTTTTACCAGTTTTCTTGGGTTTTACATTTTTTTCTTATTCATTCAGTCTTTTTCCCCCTTCGTATTCTATTCCTTGCATTCTCCTCTCAGGCATTTCAAGTTTTGTTCAGTTCGTTCCCTCTCTGCCTCTTTACCATTCTCTATTGTCTGCTCTTCCTCTCAGTGCACAGTAGTATGTAATGTCTGTTATTAATGGTATTATTTGAAATTATCATTATTTTATATCAGGCATTATTTTATTTTGTTAACATTGCACTGATAAAACTGAGAGATTGTTCATACCTGCAAGTATGTGTTATTATTATTAATTATAATAATATGACTTTGAAAGTTATTGTTATTGGAGCGATATTTGAAGACAGTTGAATATGTTGGGACTGTCTACAGCTGTTCAATAAAAACAAAAAGCAAAAAAGTATCTTTTTCTTTTTCTTTTTTCCCTTCACTGTTTTTCATACAAGTCATACAAGTTGTGGCTTTTTGAATATCTGTGTTGAGTGAATGTGGTGAGTAAGAATTATTTTTAAAAGTCGAGTTTGTCTCTGATCCAGACTGTCTGTGTGTGTCCATTCAATAAAGTGCATTTGTTTCTCTACTTTGCTATGCTTGCAGCTAAAACTACTTGCAGCAGTAAAGTAGTTTTATTATCAGCACACTGACATGCATACGAGGGCAGTGCATAGTTAAGTTTAATTTAAAACACTGCTCTGCATTTATGCAAGCTACAGTAGCCCAGGGGCAGTGTACAACTGCATAGAAAATGTTTGTGTGTGTGTGTGTGTGTGCATGCGCGTGTGTGCGTGCGCCTGCGTGTGTGTGTGTGTGTGTGTGCAAGTGTGTGGTGTCAAAGAGGACAAAATAGGATAATACTGCACTTCTATTAAAAAAAATGATTTTGATAAATCTTATTTAAAAAATGAATGATCAGATATTGATTTATAGAAGAACAGTACGTAAATAATTTGGAACTCAAAGTTTCCTTATTTTGCTGACACAAAGTGTGCGTTCATGAGGGGAAGTTAGTGACTCCTCTTTCACATTCCCATTACTGCATGAATGACCTGTCACATTTTTTCTCATATCTCACTCCATCTTCTCTCCATCATCTTGCACATATGTACATACTCAGACACACTATGTTGAACAGAGAGAGAGTGAGAGAGAGACAGAGAGAGAGAGAGATGAAAAAAGTAATACATTCAAGGTCACAGTTCACTACCCTAGGACACTCCAGTCTGTTTCAGTGCTGTGTACTTTTGTCCAATGCATGCCATGGTGTATACGAAAGGACACCTAGTCTAGGACAGTTTACTTTTGTATAGATCAGTTCCCGAGAAACGAACTCCACAAAGACCGCTTTATCCTCTTATCCTCGAGGTTAGTCATCAGTTTCACAGTCCAGAGGAGCTGGTGAAGGTGAACATTCCCGTTTTTAATTTCTCGTTGTACACCTCCTATTTTACCCCCAAACTTGATAAAAAAAGATGTTGAACTCTTTCCAAAATAAACACTATCACTGTACTGCATGGAGTTCAGGCCATACCACGCAATACTAAAATTTTGTGTATGTCACCTGCGTTCGTCTTTGGAAACAAAAAAAAGAAAAGAAAGTTTACCAGCAGAAATGCACGGCTCCCTTGATCGACCTTTCCAAATCTCTTGCACACATCAATTTATTTGGCGCATTCGTCACCTTTTTCTATTTATGTCAATACAATGTCCCATGCGTCCCCCGCTCTGTCATGCACAAAGCCCCCACCGTCCCCTCTTTCCGCAGAGAACGGTCAGCACAGTGTTAATTTTGCCAGTGAAAAAATGCCGCAATTCATTGGAAAGAGGGAGAGAACCCGAGCGGTGCTATTTTAGTATCTTCGGCAGAAATTTTATAGATACTTCCCTACTATCTTTAACAAAAGCGACAATATCAGTCAGCAGGTAAACAGAATCACAAGACAGGCGCGCGTATGTACCAACGCAATGAGTGATGGAAAAATTAAAGGACTAATGTGTCTAAATGTGTATTTCTCCTAATATGTATGTATAAGTATAAGGTATTAATAAACAAATGATAAAATAAAGTTATCTTATGGCAGGTCTGTTATAATCAATGTGTTTTATGCGACGAGTTGCTTACGTAGGGGTCTGTGAAAGCGGTAGGACGGACAGGCAGACAGTGTGAGAAGACTAGCAAGAAAAGGAGTGGGGGCGCATTTTTGAGCGAGAAAACACACGCATACGCTACATGCAGAGAAATACGTGTTTATACCCGTTATCGCTACAATAATTATTCTCTTCTAATAAGCGTTTTAGCGTACTGGTAAATTCACAATATTTCCGTTGATGCTAACGTTATTAATTGTCTATCAAATTTGTCTTTTTCTCTAATTTTTCCCTTCTTTTCTTTTTTTTCGCCCACCCCCTCTCTTTTCTCTCAATCTCCTTTCCTCTTCACAGTCGAAGTCCGCGGCTCTTAAACAAAGCGACATAAATACGAACTGTGGAGGTAAGAATTATATACTTTATCAAGAGTATTATTATAGTTATCGTTATGACGGAAGTGATAACGCATTCAAAACAACATTGGATCAGCGTGATGTTAATTTTCTTGTGCGTAAAATTGGCGTTGCTATAAATACAGAATACATTTATGCCAAATAATAGTTACAATCATTAAAAAAGTATGAAATATTTCTTTATGCTGATCGATGCACTATGACAGAGATTTAGAAATTGGGAACTATAAATAGACTTTATTTGGCTTCTGTTGATTAAATGCACGATCAGCAGTGATGCATGAATTATTATGAAAACACAAACATATGCATATCCCTTTGTTGAAAACGAATATCACTCCAAGTTAATAGAATGTTTTATACAATTGGCAATCTGTCATGCTGGTGTGATTAAATGTCCTGTACATATTTAATTGTACTTAAAGGTGATAGGTGTGTGTTCTAAAGTGAAAGGCTTCTACAGGTACCAATTCCACCGTAAAATATGAGACGTCCATTTTCAGACATATCGTTTTTTCTACGTTAACTAGTCGTTATGTTTCCCTGTCAGTTAAGTTAAACTTCAACTCCACTTGTTGTCACAGCTGACCTGTATAGAGTAGATGTGTGTGTGCAGGGTTACAGTACTGTGGTGTGTCCACGTACCGTTTTTTTAAGTACTTATCACATCTGTTATCACATGAAAGTTACACTTTCGCTTAAAGTTCACACTCACAAATGTTACAACTGCCCTTTTCATTTTTACACTTTTACATTTCTGAAGTTGTTAAAGTCTACCACATGGTTTACAGACATATCAAATCAGCCGTGAGCTTGAGGAAAAATTATATATTGGGGGATTGCTTAGTGTAGCATAGGCATTGTCCCAAGAATGGTACGTATACTATTTTTCTGATTTATCATGACTGTACTCTCATATATCACTCAACATTCATTGTGATTTTACTATACTGCATACTAAATAAATCCATTCTCCAAGCCTATTGTCAAAATGTTATCTCGTATAACGTAAGACTACTGGACACTTATGGGCTAGATGCAATAGGCCTAGAGAAAGGGGCTGCTTATTATTTAGCTGACACCTTACAGTTTTGTACTTGGCAATAATAAAGAGCATTGCCTTAGAGGGAGAACAAATAATGTATTATCTGGTTTATATATATTTGCTGGAGTAATGAAGTCGAAGACT
>JAOYSI010008233.1:1496-11645 GCA_025775065.1 Hiodon alosoides | reverse complement strand
TATATATATATATATATATATATATATATATATATATATATATATATATTCCCCTGCCACGTGCCTCACCATTTAAAAAAACCACCACCAAATTTTAAGGTGACTTATTATAAACGTATATTATTCACTTAATAACATTCACTTAGGCAAGAGATAAAGACTAGAGTCAATCCTTGCCCTCTCTGTGTTTCCCTGGCCATATCCAACCACATCGCTCCAGGTAGATCCAGTCACACACCCCACTTCGACAGGGGCGTGTCAAAATACGAAAGCCGACCGGAAAAATTTCGAGATCAGAATAAACTTTTCACGCAGGGCCAAGAATCACATACATGCAATACTGTTTACTGCCTCTATTTTGAATGGCCGAAGGTGCACCTCGGCCCTTTTTGTAAAACCACGCGCATTCACACTTCATTCACCCCTGACATGCGTGCATTACCCCATACGCGTTGGTCGCAGTCACAAACTTCTTCACAGGGTCACAAATATGCGCTCCGATCGCATCGTATAAATATTAACACAATGCAGCGGCTGTATAAGCAAAATATGAAATACATTGAGTTTTAAATTTATTTATTTATTTGTTTTTGTTTTTTACTCAAATGCGATAGGTTTACTCAAATGCAAAAATAGGTTGAACGATGCGTTTCATTTGACAGTATATTTGTCACCCTCTCTTCTAATTCCAGTGTATCTGCTACAGGATGTGAGGGGAACGGGGAAATGTGATGCGGTCTTTAAAGGCCTTTCAGACTGCTTGCTCAGACTGGGTGAAAATATGACCCATTACCCACAGGAGCTAAACGAGAAAGAAAACCTACAGACCATCTGTTCGTAAGTTCGTGAAGTGCAGTGTCTTCATAATACGTAATTCAACCAATATTTATATTTTAATTAATTAATTCAGTTAAGTTGTGACAGTATTGAGAACAGGAGAAGAAACGTTTTAGTAAAGACAAACGATTTAGCGCTTAAATGCAATCCATTGAAAAACCAAAAACAAAACCGTAATAAAAATAATACAAACCAGTATTATTTGATTGCGTATATATTTAAATAAATAAGCTAGGGCTGTGCTATTTGCTGTTTTAAAGAAACACTGAATTTGTATTTTGGAAGTATATATTTTCAAAAAAACTGCATAGCTAGAACACCACCACCATTCTCCATTCTTGTGTCACAATTCCCCAAGTACGTTATAGGGTTTTGGTTATAGTCACTTAGCCCAAACATCATAAATTGCTGTAGGCTAACTGTTCTATTGTACATTTTACTATATGAATACGTAAAGGAAATGTATTAAACGAAACTGGACCAACCTAGGACAAACTATTGGATGTAATGATTATATTAATTGCTTGGTTTTGCTATTGTTGTTATTAATCAACAGTCAATTCACATACGAGCGCTGGAGTACGCGCCAGAGCGAGACATCGCAAGTGCGATAACTAACGACTGAATGCATAAGTAACGCGCACGGCGGACTGCATAACTAACGCACTCGGCGGACTGCATAACTAACGCGCCCGGCGGACTGCATAACTAACGCGCCCGGCGGTCTGCATAACTAACGCGCACGGCGGACTGCATAACTAACGCACTCGGCGGACTGCATAACTAACGCGCCCGGCGGACTGCATAACTAACGCGCCCGGCGGTCTGCATAACTAACGCGCACGGCGAACTGCATAACTAACGCGCCCGGCAGTCTGCATAACTAACGCGCACGGCGGACTGCATAACTAACGCGCCCGGCAGTCTGCATAACTAACGCGCACGGCGAACTGCAGGGGTCCTTCACTTACACACGAGTTTTTTTAATCTTCCCGTGTTTTTATTCGATTTGCAGATACTGGGAGGATTTCCACTCATGCGCCGTGACTGCGCTCGCAGACTGCCAAGAAGGAGCGACGGATTTATGGGAAAAACTTAAAAAAGAAGCAAGAAATGTGGAATTCAAGGGTAGCTTATTTGAACTTTGCGGAGGCAGCAACGAAGTATCCAAACCCACAGTGTATCTCAGCACGACGCTTCCGATGGCCCTCTCTGTGGTTATAATATGGCTTGCATTTTAGCAAAAGGGAAGAAACACATTCAGATACACATAAAAACCGACCTCAGTACAAAAGTGAGAAAGTATTACATACGTATTAAATGAGAAAATTCAGGAACGTGCGTTGGGCGTGGATACGTTACTCTAAAATAAATGCAATAAAACGGAATCGGAAATGTGGAGGGTGCCCGCTAAGGTGCGGAAAGGTCGTTTACTGTGTGAGTTAGGTCAGTTTATGTGGATTTGCTTGTTTATTTGATGTATTTTTAATCGTTTTTTTAACTATTCTGTACTTGTTTCTTTAATTTGTCGCGTGTAAAGCAGGATATTCCATATTATGTAAGCCAATAATGGACTATGTCTATCACATTCACACAAATAGAGAAGGTTATACCAAGAATTATTTAAAACAATAACTTATTTAGGCATAATAAAATTCAGGTTTCTACAAAGTTAAAAACTAAAATGTATATACTAAATAAACTAGTTATTACCAAGAAAAAAAGTTGATATTTACTTTTTTTTTAAACAGTTTGACCAGAGTCTAGACGTAAAAAAAACCCTCAGAATAAATAAATAATATAGCCCACTGGCTAACTAGAGTCTCAATCGGAGATACTCCAAGGGTCAAGTCCGGCCCTATACCCTGTTTTTTCTTGGACATGCTAGAGACCCAAGCTGTTTATTTGCATTGTCTGGTTTGTCCTCGTTTCCCGTCTTCTGTAGTTACCCACAACAACATTTTCTGGCAGGCCTTTAACGGGTGTACATGCGGTGTTGTGACACTTAGCATGGTAGCATACAATAGGAATCATGGCAAATGTACTCCCGACAGTGCTAGAAACTGCCTTTAATATTACAACACCACTGAAATCCCACTTAGTTACCTGCCAAGCATTCACAAAACCAGAGGAGAAAGAGAAATTAAACTGTGGTTATGAGCTTTGAGTGAGCCGCTCTTTGACGGATCCCATAAAGGGCCGTGTTCCTGGCTGGCCC
Source organism: Hiodon alosoides (assembly GCA_025775065.1). Taxonomy (NCBI): domain Eukaryota; kingdom Metazoa; phylum Chordata; class Actinopteri; order Hiodontiformes; family Hiodontidae; genus Hiodon; species Hiodon alosoides. The sequence goes on along the minus strand of JAOYSI010008233.1, from coordinate 8,590 downwards.
GCGTGTGGGGTCAGTACCTCCCCTGGACTCCCAGCTCCTGTTCTGCAGCAATCTCGAGGGCCCGGTGCAGGACCCACACTTCTTCCTGGGTCAGAGTCCTCTCCGTGTGCCGGTACAGGATGCTATAAGAGTGGCTAATCTGCTGAGTCCTGTGTGGGAGAGAGGTGAGGTGAGGCGAGGCGAGGCGAGGCGAGGCGAGGAGAGGAGAGACGCGGCTCAGACAAATAAGCAGGAGTTTTGTTTACCCCTAGATGCTAACAAAAACCCCATTGAATTGAAAAGGTTTCTATCTCGGTGAGATAGAAAGTCCACTGGCTTTGGAGAGGAATTTGTTGGGAAATTTAGACGGTCTCCAAAGAAATGTGGATTATTTTCTGGGACTCCAGAAACTCACATAAGGGCTCCAGACCCTTATAAGACTAAGTGCAAAACAAGAGAAATGGGCCAATCTGATACTGACCCCGGATCTGATACCAGAAATGAAATACATCCAGACACGGAAATCCATAAAATGCATATTACTTGTTTTATTAAACTGGAGAGGGCTCACTTCTCATTGGAGAACTTTACTGTGGGTACCTCTACCAAGAAGTCCTTCAAGGGTCTATTAAACTCCATGCTGTCACACAATACTGTTTGCTGACGGATTAAATGATGACAGAGGCACTGCTACTTTGAACACTAACGATGAGCTAGTTACCTTCCGTTGGCTACACCAGAGAGAAACTTGGTAATTTATCATCAAAGCATCATGATGTAAAACTCATATAGTTATATAGTATGTTCAATGGCATTATACGTGCATGCTACTACATTTTATGAAATCTCTTTTAATACAGGGATTTAATTGTTTTCTCCTAAAAACTTAAATAGAAATCGGCATTGCACATTTAGTGGTAACAAACTGCCCGGTCCACCTTCATTCAATACATTCTGCTTTATAAATTAGAAAGAAAACCAGCAATTTTATAGAAAATTCTAAAACTCTAAACTAACTGGTGGAAGCTTACTCTGGATGTGTGAAGCGGTCCACCAGAGACACTTGCTCCACCAGATCCCCTGTGATGATCCTGACCAGATGGTGGAAGTCCTTCTCAGAGTAGCCCTCCGTAGGCAGCCAGAAGGTAATGTCCTTCATCAGGGGAGGGTTTTTGCTTAGGGGCTACGAGGACGTGTACAGTTATGGGGTTAAAGTAACAGTGAGTCTGAATTAATTCAAGTTGTAAAGGTGAAATTTTATCATTTCTACATCAAGTTACTGTGTTTAAAAAAACAGTTATGGGGTTAAAGTAACAGTGAGTCTGAATTAATTCAAGTTGTAAAGGTGAAATTTGATCATTTCTACATCAAGTTACTGTGTTTAAAAAAATAAAAAATAAAAAAATAAAAACCTGAACCTGAACCTGAACTTCAAAAGAAAGCGTGAGGAGCCACCAGTGGGGACAGTACCTGAAAAATCAGGGCGTCATGGATACCAGGGAGGTGGAACTGCGTCAGGAAGCGCTGGTCTAGGCTCCAGAAGAGGCGGATATCAGGGATACCGTACAGCACCATGGCTAGTCTCTCCAGACCCAGCCCGAAGGCCCAACCTACCTTGTCTTCCACCCCGGCTAGAAGAGGGAGAACACAGCGTTCCGTTTTAGCGGTTTCGTTTTTTACATAGCACATAATCACACATAGCCCTCACCGGAAGTTGGTACAATAGAAGGTTGGCTGAGCGTGCATTCCTTCGTTTCCACGGTTGGATCTGAATGTGAAATTGTCAGCACCTGCTCTTTAACAGGCAATCAGGCAATCGGGCCTCATGCTTCTCGGAGGTTTCGGTAATTGCTGGGACACAGTAGACCGGTCACTATTTCAGGGAGACCCCTGGGAATTACCTGAGACTCAGACATCCGTCTCTGAGAACCGTTCAGTACACTGAGAGGTCATTAATATGCGCCTCACAGACTTCACGTGGACTGCTGAATCGGTGTACACCCCCACCCCAGGGGCCCAGGTAGTTTTTCATACTTGACGGTACATTGAAATTAGAGGTGAACATTTCAGTTTTCATAACAAACATCAGAATGGAGATTTCAGAAGTTTTCAGATCTTGTCGGTTTCGGGTGGTTCAACAATTGTTCAGACAGGGGAAATGTAGATTGGGGTTTCCTTTTAATATCGGGGGTAGCATCATTATTTGTCAGACGCTCTGCTCTTTCCACCAGGCAAGGGCCATCGTAAGCACTTGTCAAAAGCTAATGTCTGATAGCAGCGCTGCTATAAAGACAGACGTGTGTGAGGAGCGAAGGATTCATTCCAGGGTGGAGGGTGGGATCCAAAGTGTCGCGTTCGGTTCGCGTTCGGTTCGCGTTCGGTTCGCGTTCGGTGGTCAAGCTTAGAGATAGCCCTGCTTCCATCCCTAAATCTTTTTGCGGTCCTGGCTGTTGCTCTGGAAAGCCTCACACCTCACATGTCCCCCTGGCAGATCTTCATTGTCTCGGATCTTAAAAAGGGAGCGTGTGTTTGCACGTGGTGGGGGGTTAACTGTTTAAGCAGGTTGTCCTGGTAACGAAGGCATAAGGACGTGCTGCAGTACTCTACTAAGAGAGATGGGAGAGGAGACAGGATTGGTCCAGAAAATGGTTAGACGTAGAAGGTCCTTGTCTGGTGATGGTGCTTTTAGTGTTTCATTTGTGTTTCTCCCTGAAGGGGGGGGGTTGTTTGCTTGATGATTTGATTAAAATGAGAAATGAAATCTGTCAGCCGGCCTGGCACACCCCAGCGTGCCACCCTGAAAATAACCGAGGATGATTTAAACCAAGCTCTACAACACATGATATAACACACTTTGGCCAGAATTCTCACCATATGTAGCTTTACTATTGTATTTGGTGGTGAAGAGCATGGACTAAAATCTGTCCTTTCCAGATCCACTACATTTTATCCTCAGGCCTTTCAGTAGAAATGACAGCATTTCCCCTTCCAGAAACAACAGTAGCAGTGACTCTGCGATGACAACATGATGTGATAGTGACTCTGTTGAAAATCTCTGTGGAATTAAACAGACGGATAATTGACAACAGAGTGACATAATGAGTTATTATCCGGCTCTCCAGGGCAAAGACTCCCCACAGCGGCTTCTGGCCAGCTGGAGAAACTCCGCCCTGAGGACAGCAGGGTCTGTGGGTTTTTACCCAACCTCACCATTTCAATTGTTTCATTTGAGTCAATGGTTGAACTTTAAAACGGCTGGTGTATCTAGGTGTAAATCAATAACTGATTGAGTGGGAAGTAAAACCAGAAGAGCCCTGGAGCTGAGCGTCCACAAGGCTCCGCCAGTGGAATCCTGACCTGGAAAACCCGTAACTGAGAAACAACTGTTCGGACAGCTTCTGAGCCAAAGCTTTCCGTTTTCTCTTCGGTAAAACAGGCCGATAACCTTTGACCTTTGGCCCGAGCAGCATGAGAGTACCTGAGTGAAGCAGAGACTGCTCCATCACCCCACAGCCCAGCACTTCCAGCCAGTCACCATGGAAACGCACCTCCATCTCAAAGGAGGGATGCGTGAAGGGGAAGTGGCTCTCCACCCAACGGATCTCCAGGTCTGTCAGAGAGGTGGGGCACAGTGACATCCAGTATATAGTGCCTGTATCCTTCTGTATGTAACATCATACATCTGTGACTTTGCTAAAACTGAATAAATAACAGAATAAAACTGAATAAAAAAACTTTTATTGTGTCTTAAAGTGTGTGTGTAAAACTTTGCACCCCCCCACATACACACTTCACTTATCTCTCCCATTCTCTCTCTCTCTCTCTCTCTCTCTCTCTCTCTCTCTCTCTCTCTCTCTCTCTCTCTCTCTCTCTCTCTCTCTCACACACACACACACCACATAGGACCTTCTACATGAATGGGAATATAAATAATGTAATCTTTTATTGCTACACAAATTATACTCTATTTTATTTGTAAATGAAACCTTGAAAATTACTTATTATCTAGGCTGGAATCAGAGCTCAAGGAAATGAATGATCTGAATGATAACTGATAAAATTATTTCCTGTTTCTTAATCAAGATGCAACGAAAAATCCAATCTTGAGCCAAAAAAAACCCCACCTTTGGGACAGTCAAATTTGACCCGGTTTATTTCTAAATTTCAAATTAATTTGTAAAGGATGTTGGCACCACAATTTATCCAAATAATTACTTTATTAGGAGTTGATAAGAAATCTGGCAATTTATTTTGCTAAATGAAGAAGATCATTGAGTTCTGGACTATTTTAGTGCAGTGGCAGTTTTTCCCCAGGCCTTTCATCTTGTATAGAGTTTGCATCCTTACCAAAGTCAAAAGATTTGACCACATTGGCCTTACTCCTCTGACTACCTGTAAACTTCTAGGATAGCTATGGCTTATTTATGACCATTTTAGGACATTCATACATGCACATAAAGATCTCAAATCACTTCAGTCGGCGATGGTAACTTTGGGTTAGGGTAACTATGGTAACCTGAAGGTTCTTTTTAGAATATAGCCAAATTCTACAGCGCCCAGTTAAGCCCAACATTGACCTTTCTAGTGTAGCATTGAGCCATTGGAAAGCATTCTGTCTTTAAGTTCAGTGAAGTTAGCACTCCCTCCGATGGTGAAGTAAAGAAAGTGCACCCTCACCGGCCTACTAGAGTTTGTTGAAGCACTGGTCTTTCCTAGCATATTTTTTTGGTGTTGGTTTTAGTGCTGATGCAGTTATTGTTAATTATTTGCCCAGGTACCCCGGTAAACTTGTGCTAACATTTATGTATGAGAATAAGAAATTTAAACAACAATGTTTGGGACTATTGTTTGAGACAACACAGTGGTTAGGCAGCCAGCGTGCACTGAGAGCAGATCACGCTTGAGGTGAGGCTGGGGCCAGGGACACACTGTGCACGGGGGGTTAAAACGGATGAGACTAGATAAGGGGGTTGACCCCTTGAGTCACAGTGTGCAAACTCTCCCTTCTCTTATTCGCTGCCGAGTCAGAGCTCGCACTCCATAGGCCGACGCAAAACGCCAATCCCCGGAAGGCTCCGATCCCCAGCCCCAGGAGAGCGTAGGAGAAGTAGGGCAGTGGCAAGGGCAGTGAGGGTGAAACGGGCATGGATCAAGAGCAGACACTAGAGAAGCTGGTAGAGGCCGTGCCGAAGACACCGGTCGTGTCCGTTATAATCTCCATGCTTGGTGGGAACACATCCCACACCCATCGTCTCCCTCTCCGTTTCCTTTGTACCTTCTACACTTCCGTTGACTCAGTTTTGCCTTCATTTCCTCTCCAATTCGCCCCCTGCAGAATGTCTGGCCAAGAGGCTATGCACTCTGTGACACATGCCTACCCCTCTGTTGCCACAGTGACACACGTCATGTGCCAAGTTTTTTTTTTAATTATAATAAATGAGAGCTGAAGAAATCCTTCCTCGATGAGTTGGGTTTCAACCTTTGACCTCACCTATCTGCTAGCACTCGTTCAAGTAGGGACCGATTGTGGTCAGATTGTTTGTTATTAGATCCTCTCACTGTATATATCTCACTGTCTCCATTCAAGACTGAGAGAGAGCGCAGCATTGACAGTACTGGGTCATTGCTCAGTAATAAACACACACACAAATCTATAGCAGACTTTTGGAAATTACTATAAATACTGTCCAGACAAAGCCATAGAATCAGCTTTCTGCAGATGTATAATTGGTAAACAAGCATCAAAAAGGACATACGTGTTCAAGATCAGGACACATGGATATAGCAAGTATACACACGTTTAGACACACTCACAGACTCACACAGACTGACACACACACTCACTCACTCGCACGCACGCATACTCGCTCGCTCGCTCGCTCACTCACGCGCACGCGCGCGCACGCACGCACACACACACACACACAGACTGGCACACACATTATTGTAGGTGATCTCAGAATTTGAGGAAAGGGATTTCAGTCATCACTCATGTAAGGGAAAATTACACCCCCAAAAATGATGATATCGGGGCACAGACCCCCGTATCACCCACATGAGGTGAAAGAGGAGCAGCGTGGGATAAACTGAGGCTAACGAGTGTGTCGGATTGCCAAAAGCTTCACAGGGCTAAACACCAGAGCCAGGTTGTGAAATGTGAAAACTGCTGAAACCACCTGGCGACATCTGTTTGCTTGCCCACTGGTGCACAGAAAGTAGGAGGCAGTATGGAGGTCTAGTATGAACAGTGGGGTGTAGTATGACCAGTGTGGTGTAGTATAACCAGTGATACTACATACTACAGTCATACGACACGCTGCAGTCACTACATACTACATGCTTCATAATATGGCCAGTCATTCTACAACATTTTCTAATAAAATGAACATTACTCCTCTCTCCCAGTTGTCTGGTCCTGACAGTTAGAGGCTATTTCCTTTCCAAGACATCAGGCGCAGTTTAGCAGTCAGGGCCTGGGTCCCCTCTGGCTTTTCATTAGATGCCACAGTCTGTTACTGTCGGCCCACAATACAACGGTCCTTCTCTGCTGGGAGGTTGCTTTTCGGTTCACAGGGCATGAATTGTCAATGGGTGGTTTGGGCAGCACCAGGACAACCCCCTCCCAACCCAAATCCTATGAAGCATCTGTGGGAGTGTCTGGAGTCGCACCTTTTACAGCTTTCTAACCGGTCTAAACTGGATTTCCTTGTGGTGTCTGCAACCAGCAAACCCTGCTGGCAGTTCTATTATTTTTTCCTCAAGTTGTTCATAAAATAATAACTAACACAAAAATATTTTTTCTGAAAGAGATATCCAGCTCTGGCTCAATATAATTTATGTAATTCTGAATGGTGGCTGTGTGTCAAATCACATGTTTAAATGATTAAAGGGTGTAATAGCTTATTATAGGCTTGAAGTAAATACATTTTGACCCTCTCCAAATCCCTTATTCTCTCTGGCAAAGAAAGATTTTTTACATCCTAAGAGGCAAAATTTCATTATTGGGTGGTTCCACTGTGTGGCATGTCAGGGCATGCCCAGCACTCAGACACAGGGAGGAAAGGGTCAGCACTCAGACACAGGGAGGAAAGGGTCAGCACTCAGACACAGGGAGG
>JAOYSI010008232.1:0-11645 GCA_025775065.1 Hiodon alosoides | reverse complement strand
ACGAATATATTTAAATCTCTGTAAAAACAGGAATTTAATTACGCAGATGTAATTTTCCGGTTTTTAGACAATATGTATCAATCTCAGCTTTCCCCACTCTACTGGTTCAGCTAACAGCAGGTCCGCCCTGGCACTCTGGTCCAGGGTCTGACTTTTTTCATGGAAATTTAAAACCAGTAGTCAATAAAATGCAATCCCCGGCAACTGTGGCAGGCAGCCAGGAGCCATGTCCAGGGCAAGGACTTTCTGCGTTCAACTGATTAAAACCACACTCAGGTGCCAGTAATTAAAGAAACAATAAGAGTGCCAACAATGCTAGCTGAAGGGGGTTAGTGCAGGGAACTTTGTGTTTGGACTTTTGCAATTTAAATGTTTAAACTGTTTGTCATAGTGTTTTCCCCGAAGGGAAGGTTTTAGTTAGTAGTTTTTATATACAACGGATGATGTATTTTGTTCGTTTCTGAGTTCTAGGTTCTAAGCTTATTTCCAGTTTATTTGAACAAAAAAATTGAAAATATTGAAAATATTCTACAATCATTTTATTTCTGTGAAATCATGTATTTGGTTACATTTAATAACTGTATGAATTTATATTGAGCAAATTGTTTAACGCAATTTAAGGAACTGAGATGGTCTTCTCCTGCTTGTGAGTTTGGTAAGGAGGCAGAGAGGAAAGTAAGTGGGTAAAAATTTTTTATATAAATAAAAAAGACTTTTATTTTCAACACATCACAGATTGCAAAAACAACACAATGCCCTCCGTGAATTAACCCCCACGTCTATTGATTGTCCCGTAAACACATTGGGACATCAGGTCTCCACTACCACACCCAGAACTGGCAGCCCGCTACTTGTCCAACTGGAGGAGCTACAGGGCAATCTGGATGCTAGTGTTGTCTGTTCTTCATGACACAGCACAGAGAGCAAAAGAAGAGGTAAAGTAAAACAAGGCCTGGTCTTTCCAGAGCCACACCTGGCTAAAGTAAGGGGAGAAGGGAACTCAAAAGAGAAGCATAAGCACAAACAATGCCCTGGTCTTTCCCGACACACAACCGGCTAAAGGAAGGAGACTGGCAAAAGGGACTGGCAAAAATAACAATTACATACAAAGTAATAGAGTTTTTATCTGAAAAGTGCTCTATTACATAATATGTTACTTTCTTAAACAAAATACAAAAATTTCTCTGGAATACCAATTTTTTGGGGGGGAAAATTAATGTTTGTAAATCTAAAAATCTAAACATTGTTGCTCTTTTCTACTAATGCAGAGGACAGAAATAAACGTCTCCGACTACATTTATGTAAAAAAATATAGGGTGCCTAAGAATTTTGCACAGTATTGTATGTACACATAACATATTTCCAAACCTATAATCATGTCTTGACAATTAAACACTGGATGGCATTTAATTCAGATTTATTATGTTTGTGCAAAACTGAAATGATAGTCCTAGGACCTAAAAATTTAATTTCACTTTTGAATTTCATATAAAATATTTCAAGAGCTACACTCTTTTCAACACAAAATCAGACCATTTTCTGCTTTCCATTTAAAGGATGCAGAAAAACATAACTATGCCTTTTGTCACCTCTTTCAACTTTGCAACTTTTGCAAAACACTACTGCTAGGATCTTAACCAAAGCTACAAAATCTGTGAACATCAAAACAATCTTAGCATCAGTTTACTGGCTACTATTTGCACCGCAAATTCCTGTATAGAAAATGTAAAGACATATAACACAACATAACTTATCCAACTGGATATAAATGGCAATACAAAATTAAATAAAAACTAACACAGACTACCTAGAATTTATTAAACAAAGGAGGTTTACAAACAAAATGGAGGACACACATAAGGAGAAAGTGGAATAAAATGGCAGAGGGAAAGTTCACCCACACGTGGGGAGGACTGATGGCCTGGAACGGCTAAAAAATAAAATTGCACTTTTGCCAAGAATTGGAATGACATGTTGTGAGAAGTTGTGAGGTCAGTTTGTATTGACAAGAAAAAGTTAGAGGGGGGACATACAGCTTACACCTGACAGAGTTAATTGGAGTGCACTACTTCTAATAAGCTTCAGACAGGTTAACATGTAGTACTTTAGCCAAGAGGGGAAAAAAAGAGCTTTAGTGACCATGTAACTCATTCTGGAAGATGAAATAACTGCGTCTAATCGGGACTTCAAGTCACCCAAGCTGCTGACCATATTTTGATCATTTGTTTTCGCTAATCTTTTTAGTAACGTAAAATGTAAGCATAAAAAAAAAAAAGCAGGTGTTGATTGCTAACATTTAAAGAAACAGCCTTCTTACAATACTGTATTTTACCAGTCTGCATTTGTTTGTAACTGTGGTTTGGTACTCACAACAAGGTGTTGTTAATTACAATTCATAGTGGCATCGTAAAGGCATTCATAGAGGTTTTTTTCCCCCAACATCTAATTGCTGACTAACAAAACTCAATTTATTAGGATCACCTAGGCTCTGATATATGGAACATGTAATGATTTATACTGTTACAGCGTGCTTACTATTATTCTGTCAGAATTTGGAATCTGCAGAGAAAAAGAAAACATGTTCAAACTAAATGAAAATGGGTCCTCTGTGGTTGCAGTGCCGGTTAGGACAGGAAAATCTGTGAGAAATCTGCCTGCTGGATTTGAATGTATCCGAGATGACTTTGAGACAATGCAGGGCTGCTTTGTTGCTCATGGGACAGTAGTTATGGAGAGGAGCCTTTGTGGCTGATCAAGGCATCTGCTTTCTGAGGTTGATCCTGTACTGTCAATCACGGATTAGCCGTATATTCTTTGCTCCTTCCCTTTTATTTACTGAATATATAACACAGCATTCAGCACCCTACATGTTTCATGTATATAGAAAACCTATTTAACATGACACATAATGTAGTATGTTCCTTGCTATTGGAGCAAAAGGCATAGTATCAATCAATCAATCAATCCATTTATTTTTATAAAGTGCTTTTCACATGTTTCCATATCACAAAGACGCTTTACAATAAAGGGCAATCAAATATTTCCCAGACCTGACCCCCCATAAACTATGCCAGTGGCAACAGTGGCAAGGAAAAACTCCATAGGCTGGCAGTAAGAAAACTTGAGAGGAACCTGGCTTAAAGGGGGAGACCATCCTCCGCTGGCTGGCAATAGGAGCTGAATTATAGAATCTAATGTCCATAGTGTGTGCTCCGCTCCAGGAGAAGAGTTGAGGGAAAATCCAGAACATTGTGATATCCGGAGGAGAGGGGTGGGGACCCAGATGGCTGGGGTCCAATCTTAAGGATCTATTGGTTGCTGCGGTGAGAGTTGATGCAGTCCTGCAGGATCCCTCAAATGATAGCTCAAAAGAGAGAGATAACACATTGTTAATGCTAACCGATGGATTCAGTATTATCTCCATTTAAGTAATTTGAAAAGTGAAACTTTGTTAGTTGTCGCAGATACATATATCTATGGCAGCATACAAAGAGGCCAGAAACGACACATGGCCATGAAGGTGGTCCGAACCCATCCCGCCCCACCAAAGGCAGAACCCAGCCAACTAGGGGGGAACTACTATGGTGCGGCAACAGGAATGGTTCTTAGCACCAAAAATGTCTAATAGCCACAGTCCTTTCTCTGTCACAGTCCCCCTATTGACTATATGCAGGTTAAAATACATCTTTACATTTACCTTTTAGTCATTTTGCAGATGCTCTTATCCAGTGCTGTAGTTTTAGGGTTCAAGTGCAATACAAAACTGAGCTATCTTTTTATTGCTATTGACATTGACTGGGAGCAGGTATGAGACTAATGCTGCAAAAACATGCTAACATATCAATAAACATGCTTAACCAACACAAAATCTACCCATCATACTCTATACCTAACCGTCAAAATAAGTAAACAACAAAATTATTCCAAGCATAAATACATGAGCATCCACACATTTCCTGGGGGGAGGAGGGGTTCAGGACCGAGGCGTGAGGTATAGTTGGAAGAGGTACGTTTTTAGTTTCCTCTTGAAGGTGGTGTAGACCTCACATCGTCTGATGTCATCAGGATGGGCGTTCCACCATGTCAGTGCAAGTATTAACAAGAGTCGCCCGGACGATGTTTGCATCCGTAGGGGAGGGACCACTAGGCGTCTGGCAGTGGTGGATCAGAAGGATCTAGTGGGGTTGTATGCTGAGATTAGCGTGCGGAGGTAGCCAGGAGCTGAACCGGAGGTAGCTTGGTGAGTGAGGGTAAGTATCTTGTGGTGGATCCGAGCAGCAACAGGGAGCTAGTGGAGTTTGATGAGGAGGGGGGTGGCATGAGTGAATTTCATTTCATTGAAGATCACCCGGGCAGCAGCATTCTGAATTGGTTGGAGAGGCAAGCCAGAAGAGAATTGCAGTAATCCAGGCATGATATCGCCTTTTGGGTTTAGGATGATCATTTCTGTTTTGTCAGAATTCAACAATAGGAAATTAGAGGACATCCAATTTCTTATATCTTTCAAGCAAAGCTCCAATCTAGCCAACAGAAAATCCTCACCAGGGACTCCCTGACAGATATAGGTGCGTGCCAACCGCATAACAATGAAAAATGATCTTGTGCTTACGGATGAGATCACCAAGGGGTAGCATATACAAAGATAAAAGAAGGGGGCCCAACACCGAACCTTGTGGTACTCCATATCTAACTGGAAACAAAACAGATGAGTCTTCCTCAGTTTTAACAAACTGAAATCTGTTTGTCAAATATGACCTCAACCAAGATAGAGCAGTCCCTACCATACCATACCATACCATACCATACCATATTATTAGAGTTTAGAAATTCCAGTAAATGCTGGGCTACTACTTTCTCCAATATTTTAAACAAAAATGACAAATCAGATACTGGCCAAAGAATAAAGTCTGGTTTCTTTAAAGTTAGCTTAATTATAGCTACTTTGAAAAGTCTCTCAGCGACATATCCTGACACTAAAGATGCATTAACAATGTTTATCATTGGTTTTGGACGTTACCAAGAGATGACCTTTCAATGACTTTTTCAGTAGCTTTTTTTTTGTACAGAATGCGAGATTCCAGCAGTTTAACCTTTGGAGAGGTCACTTGAGACATGTGCTTCATTCACTGATGCTAATGAATGTCGCTTTGACCACATTCCCGACAGAGATTTGGGGCGACTAAGTTTATATTAGCCAGTCAGCAGGTTATTAAAATTAATTCAACCAGCATTTGTGGGTCTCCATCTGAAGCTGGTCCAGCTTTCAAAACATATTTGCAGAACTCTGCTCAGAAAATGACCGTATTGGTCCAAATATAAGACAGGTTTTTTTCCTGGAAATATGTCTGAAAAAGTGCCGTCGTCTTATATTTGGTGTCTAGACTAAATGTTAATATACACCCACAACAACCGATGTTGCCAAATATCTGTAAAACAATTGTTGCCCTCCTGACTGAAGCGAGTCACCGTCCCTCACAGCTAGCTTACAGTCAGGGGTGAAGTGGAGCCAGAGAGGGACGGAGCGGTGCTCCGCCAATTTTTCAATCCATGTTTTTCTGTTGCAAATATTCACAATTATAAATAAATATATTTAAGATATTTTCTTGTTCGAATTTTGTCTAAACACCTCACCTGTGGATCTGTGCCAGCTGTGCGAATTAAAAACATATTTTTTTCTAAATTATCATAAAAGATTAAATTGTGTTAAATGGAAAGTGTGCGTAACTGTTAATACCTTGTTAACTATTACATTTTTTTATTTACTGTAAATATCATAAGTCATTCATTTTACAAATTTGATTACCTGTACATTTGATTTACTGTTAATTTAAATGTGATAATTTATATTAATAATCGAAAAATATCAAAAACCTTATTTTATTTAAAAGATAACAACAGCCTACCTTGTTTAATTCAATGTGTTTTTATTAGAATTATTTTCAAATAAAATTATTTTCTTTATAAAAACAAGATTTGGTCTTCAGACAGTATTTTTCCAAAAACGAAGGGGGTGTCGTTTTATAATCAGGGTCGCCTTTATATTCGGACCAATACGGTAACAACTAATGTTAAAACCGTCCCCAATGCTGCAGCATTCTGCTTTTACCCACCCCAATCCATCCTGGAGGCCCTGAAATATGTTTCCACAATGAGAGACCACACTGAAAACACTGTAGTGTGAACCTCTTTTTTTTGGCACTTCAATCCACATTCACAACAGAACTAATACCCGAACCAAAACCTATTGAGGAGATCTGCCTCAAGCTTGTCTGGTTCACCTTTTTTTTCTTTTTTCACCTTTTTTCCACTCCATCCCCTGTCTGTTGATCCACCTAGACGTTTACCATGCCCACAATAAGGGACATTGCATTCTTCCATTCTCATCCTAGCCACACCTATCCTAGTATCCTGCTTAAAACTTGCCCCAATGTGACCACTAAAAAAGTCATCCAGCCAGTCTGCTGCAATCAATGCAAAGTCATCAAGGCTTTTTATGTGTTTTATCCATTCTTCTGACAGGAGGGAGAACTCTTAAATAGGAAATATTCAAAAATGTGAGACCACTGGTGAAAACATGGTGGACTTCCATAATTGCTCTATAGTTATAGATGTTGACCCCTATAGAATCCAGGGACCAGTACTTCACAATGATTCTGTAAATCACTTAAAAACACATTACTTAGTGTTATATATTGTATTTATTGACACATATTATATGTTGTCATTGTGCAACTATTTTCCAACTACCATAGTAAGAAATGCTAAGATTACTTTTGATAAATTCCTGTAGTTTGAATAACATAAGATTGTTTTGCCACTGCCTTTTTAAGCGCAAACAAATCTTTTACTTTGCATATTGACATAATGTAGCAAGCCTGGCTTTAGTTCAGAGGATGGCAGAGACAGGGAAACAGGAGTAATGTTTATGCCTTTTATTGGGCATTGAACAGAAAAAGAACAAAACAATAACTCAAATAAACTTCCCACTTTGGGGAAAACTGAAATAAAACATAATTTTATCCATTTACCTATTTAAATAAACATTTCAAATACCAGACAGGTTGGTGCCCCAGACATAGCTTCTTCTCATTTGCACATTGACACAGCTTCTGCACATTTTCAGGTCTGGCTTTCATTAGCCCTTCAGAGCAAAAAAAGCAGATGATCCCATCGGTGCTTGTGTGTCCTCATTGGTGGAATTGCAGGGAAGGCTTTCTACAAGATTTTGGAGTGTGTCTGCTGGAATGTTTGCCCATTCTTCCGGAAGAGCATTTGTGAGGACAGACACTGATGTTGGACGAGAGGGCCTGGCTCGTTATCACCGTTCTAGTTAATCCCAAAGGTGTAGGGTAGAGGTCAGGGCTCTGTGCGGCCCAGTCAAGTTCTTCCACACCATACTCATCCAACTATGCCTTTATGGACCTTGCTTTGTGCACTGGGGCACAGTCATGCTGGAACAGAAAAGGGCCTTCCCCAAAGTGTTTCCACAAAGTTGGAGGCATAGAATTTTCCAAAATGTCTTGGTAAGCTGAGGCATTAACATTTCCCTTCAGTGGAATTAAGGGGCCTAGGCCAATCCCAGAAAAACAACCCCATAGCATTATCCCTCCTCCACCAAACTTTACAGTTGGCACAATGCAGGAAACGTTCTCCTGGCATTCGCAAAACCCAGACTTGTCCATCGGACTGCCATAGAAGCGTGATTCGTCACTCCACAGAACATGTTTCCACTGCTACAGAGTCCAGTGGCGGCATGCTTATACCAACTCCATCCGACGCTTGGCATTGTGCTAGGTGATGTAAAGCTTCCATACAGCATATAGTAGTATTTTTCCCTAATTCTCTTAAGGATATTACTGTATTTATTTGGTCTAGTTTATTTTATAAGCTTTGCAGCTAAATCAACTACATCCAAATCATCCTCCCACAGTCCAAAATGGTGTCCTTATCCTTTGCCTCATGGGGATGCATTGGTGTGACATGGAGAGGGTCGGGAGTCAGACAAGCGGCACTTCCCCATCCCAGCCCTCTCTCTTCTTTAACCTGTTGTCGTCCAAGCAGGTGGCCGTTACTGTCTCTGCCAATGCAGTGCCAGACTGACCAGCAGAGACAGACTCTCAGTGATATAAAGCTACCGCCGGTTATCTGGAAACACAATAAAAAACAAACAGACATTGAATACAAATTTGATTGAAAAGATGATGGAGTGATTGGTGGGGGTTGGGTTTTTTTTGCAAAATTACAGGTTGTGGATCATGCCTAGGGGAGGGGCATTGTAATACATGCCAGTTCAGGAAACTGCGATGCTTGTATGATCTAACCCCTAAGTCCCAGCTTTAGTTCTATCAATCACTTGCTTTTAGCTGTAAAGCTTTTCAACCATGTGTGTATGCTGTGTACTGTCATCTTGACATGTTATTTGGGAAAACAAAAAAAATGCTGGGTGCTGGGACTGCTTCCAGCCCTGTTGCCATACAGGTGTTACCGACCTAGGGAGAATGGCAGAAATCAATAACAGGGTAGATTATCAGCATCCAACAAAATACGAAAATCAATAGGGTGGAAAGTTTTTTTGAAGACTAAAGCTCCAATCCAAGCCGACTCCTGCTTCACTGACAGACTCCCTGCCACTAATTAAGATGTGATAAATGAACTTTCTGCCACTTCTCTGCCACCCTGGACCATTGCCCCACCCCAATCAACTGCTGTCTGCCCCCAACACCCCAGTGCTCTCCACCGGTCATTCCTCCCTCTGTGCAATGGGCCAATGCACACAGGCAGAGCAGGACTGCATTATTTAGGAGGGCAATGTATGGCTGATATTATCTTTATAAATTATGCAGGTGCGAATCGGCATCAATTAGACCATAATATAACGGAGCCCAGAGCGTAGAGAGACAAAGGGGAGCCCACTTGAAGATCTCCTTTATTGCATCTGCCTTCCTCCTCCAGTTAATCAATGGCCTAATGCATAAATTCTTCTCCCCATCTCTCTTTCAGACTTGAACTTCAGGTCACATCCAACAGGGCAATACAGTCTGAGTTGGTTATGGCATCAAATTATCTCTTTATATATGATTGTTATACAAAAGTATCCCCCTTTTGTGGATTTAGGGGGAAATTGTTTATGAATATGAATATTGTTCACAAAAAGAATGTGACCAGCACAATCCCTCTGTGTTAATTGATCTGGATTATAAAAGTTTCTATGCATGTGACCTACTGCATGTGATACTCCTCCTTATACACAGCCAGCAGTAGTCAACAGTGGACTGGGGACACATACAAATGTGTGTGGAAGGTCACAATATTTTAATAGAATAAATTTAAATCCCTCAGAAAATTTTGAGCTGTAACTATTGCAGGGAACTATTGCATTAACATGGGCAAAGAGCTTAACGTTCCCTCCTAACACTGATAAACCTTACATTAACAATTGTTATTTTTGTGGATTGCCCATTGGTGCCAAAGAAACAGAAATGGGTCTCCAATTGGTAATGATGAAACAGAAACACTGATTGCTGAAAGGAAGAGAAGAACAACTGAAGCACCCCAGTGGTCTGTCATCCTCATGGGAAAATTGCACATTTCTGTTTGGTGTTACTAAGCACTTTCTCAGCACCATCTAAGAACCACAATTAGGGTTAATTTTGACATGGTAGAGACTATAGCCCACTTCACTCCATCTCTTGCAAGTTTTGAGTATTTTTCATCATTTGACTCATCAAAGAAAGATTCTGTAAATAGCTTTCTGATGCACACAACCACGATTTCAAAATGATGTCTTACTAGTTGGATGATGGATTCACCTATTTTTCATAATGTCAAGGGATACATCTTGAATCAGCCCCTTCATACTAAAATGCATTTCACCCGCATGTCGGGTTTTGTCAGGAGATGTCTGAATGCATTTCACCCACATGCCTGGTATATCAGGAAATCTCTCAATGCATTTGACTCACATGCCAGGTTTTGTCAGGAGATGTGTGCATGCATTTGACCCGCATGCTGGGTTTTTTCAGGAGGAGTGTGCAGAAGCAATTTATGACTGACAATTTATTCACGTTTTCAGGTTAAATCCCAAATAATTCAACAGTGAATAGTTAATAATGCGGTTTTAAGCACTGCACAGAAAATATTATAATTATATGAAACAATAGCCATGATTTTCTAAAGGAAATGCTAACTGGGTTTCTTTTGTAACCCTCTTTTCCAACCCCATTTAGGATTTCATCAGAATAAAGGTAGGGAATAGCAGTTATTGCAGCACATAATACTTAACATTTTACTAAATATTGATGACTGTAAGCTTATGGCTCACAATACCGCTAAGATTTTTAACCCGCCCGTAAAGGTTTCCAGGCCTTAACAAACAGTATGAGTATGAGACAGTCCTCTGGGCTTTTTTGGGTTCCATGCGAAAGAGTAGGTGTGTCAAAACCAAACACAAGAAAGGGTTCTTTTTATACTGCTCTTTTTTCAGATGACCCTCCCCAGGAGAGAAGGAATCACAACCAGCAGAGTAGCCCCTGGATCATAGGACTTGTCATTGGACCAAAAAACACATTCCCTCTGTAATTTACTCCCTTCACTGTTATGCTGACTAACCTTCCCATCCATGGTTAATAGCCTTATATCCTCTCTAGTCCTTTTGGGTCGATTGCATTCTATTATAATTACAATAGAAGACTAAGGACAAATTTTGACTGCAAGGATCTTTTGCTCTGTTATGTTGACCTTACAGGAACATAATATAGTGAAAAACAGAAAGAAGCAAAAACCTTTTTTTCATATTGGTATTTATCACAGAGCAGTCCAACTGTAGATAGTTATGAAGTACTGCAGAATTGCAATGAACCCACATAATTCACATATATCCATTGATTTGTCTCTCTCTCTGGAATCTATGTATGACACTACCATTGGAATTTGTAATAGTTTAAAATAATGTATACTAAAATGCTAATTCTACACCGCGTTCCAAATTATTATGCAAATTGTAATTCAGTGTCATAAACATTAAATATTTAGTTTTTCAATCAAACTCGTGGATGCTATTGTGTCTCCGGCTACTTAAGAAGGATGTTCCGCATTATTAAGCAGGCCACAGGTTTCAAGCAATATTGGAAAGAAAAAGGATCACTCTGCTGCGGAAAAGCGTCAAATAGTGCAATGCCTTGGACAAGGTATGAAAACATTAAATATTTCACGAAAACTTAAGCGTGAAACTGCCAATACAAAGCAGCAAACAGGTATTTGAAGTTGCTGGTGCCTCTGGAGTCCCGCGAACCTCAAGGTGTAGGATCCTCCAGAGGCTTGCAGTTTGGCCACCCCTAACCAATGCTCACAAGCAGAAACGGTTGCAGTGGGCCCAGAAATACATGAAGACTAATTTTCAAACAGTCTTGTTTACTGATGAGTGCCGTGCAACCCTGGATGGTCCAGATGGATGGAGTAGTGGATGGTTGGTGGATGGCCACCATGTCCCAATAAGGCTGCGACATCAGCATCATGGGGAGAGTGCTGGTAGGCCCCTTTAGGGTCCCTGAAGGTGTGAAAATGACCTCAGCAAAGTATATAGAGTTTCTGACTGACCACTTTCTTCCATGGTACAAAAAGAAGAACCGTGCCTTCCGTAGCAAAAT
>JAOYSI010008231.1:0-11646 GCA_025775065.1 Hiodon alosoides | reverse complement strand
GGAACACGCTCACAGGATACACCGGCACACACACACACACACACACGCGTGTACACGCACACAGAATACACAGACTCTCTCACACCGGAACACGCTCACAGGATACACCGGCACACACACACACACGTGTGTGTACACGCACACAGAATACACAGACTCTCACACCGGAACACGCTCACAGGATACACCGGCACACACACACACACACACACACACACACACACACACACACACGCGTGTACACTAGTGCCCCCAGCCTCCCGGGACCTCCCCAGCTGCTCCGGAAACAGAGTGCCTAAATGCCCTGGGCAGCTGTGTGTTCCCCTGTCCCTCTGTTCTGTGAAGCCCGAGTCAGTGGGACCGAGGTGGGGGGTGGGGGCCTCAATGCGGTTAAAAGACGCTATTATTGGAAATCCTGTCTTACACAAGTTTGATTTAGCAACAACACAAACAGCAGTAGCCATGTGTCGCCATGTTCCCCAGCTGCAAGGAAGCATAAGCAAATTCTTTGTGCGCAAGCATAAGGCACGAACTGCAGGCAGTCCCGGCCTTCACCAGGGGTGTTGGGTAAAGCCCCAGGATGAACCCATGAGCCCTAAAACAATAAACTGGAAGTATTTTTTCCATTTCTGGCTAGCCTGCCCAGTGTGGTAATTTGCTGTGTGCCCCTGGGGCACAGGAGTTGGGTTAGTCATTAAGCCACTTTGTTTGATGTGTTTTTTTTCCCTCTATGTAAAATGTGTCTGTTTAGTGGAAACCGTTTAAAGTGTTCGGTTAGTAGGACAGTCGGGCGAAACGGCTCACTCAACCGTCACTCACTTCAGTCCCAGTCAGGACCTCGAACCCGCAGCCAACCTGACGCGCTCACCTTTCCCAAAATGCCCCCCGGGCAGCGCACAGTAAGTTGCAAGCCGAGACCTGGCTTTCTGTGTTTTGTCTTTTGGAGGTTAGCGCCTCCACCCCAGCCGTGCGGGAGGGAAGACCCATCTCTGTCCTCCAGGCTGCTGCTTCCATTGGGGAGGGGGAAGGGGTAGGTCTTTGGTCCCGGTCGCTCGAGGCCCACAATGAGCCCAAACAATCCTATAAATGCCCCTTTTGTGGGGGGGAAAAAATCTCTAGTACATTCATTTGGCTCCCAGGAACAACCAGATGAGTGGTTCAATGGCCGACTGCTTGCTTGCTTGACGTTTGAATGAGCAGTTCCTGGGTAATGGGGACACCGGAACGTTTGTTTGAAATCTACGTAAAATCTTCACTAGGTAAACACATCAGTGAGTTTTCTGCTGAATAAAGTTTTCATTCGTTCAAGTTACTCAAGTGGGACTAAAAAAAGTCTGGCAACAGGAAATGTCTCTTTTTTTGTCAGTGCTTTTGTTATGTGTGTGTATGTATGAGTGTGTGTGTGTGTGTGTGTGTGTGTGTGTGTGTTTTTTTTCTTAACCTCGCTTCCCTCTGTCTAAAGAGGTTGCCATGGCAATTGGCCCCGTTCTGCATGTTTTCGGGGACAGCCACAGTGGCCGCAACGGAGAAGTGATTATAACCAGTGGGGGGTGGGGGGGGGCAGTGCATGTTCACAGAAAGAAAAGAAGAAGTAAGAGACAAGAGGATGTTATCGCTGACGAAAGTCGAACGTTGGGGTGCAGTACTTTGCCTAATTATAGTTCAAAGAGCGCAAGGGAGAGCGAGAGAGAGAGAGAGAGAGAGAGAGAGAGAGAGAGAGAGAAATGCTGTAGTTTTCATCTCTGCTATTTATAAAGGCTTATTTTCGATCTGTTGATGGTAGGAACTCTAATTGCACGCGCTTCCTTGCCGGCGCAGGAAACTACACAATGGAGAACACTATCTTAATGATCTCTCTGGGAGGGGACCTGGGCTAATTAAAATGGCTTTTTTTTTTTTTTTTTTTGTCTGCTGTTGATTAAATCTCTCCCCGTTGTTCCTCGTCCCTCCAGAGAGCGCCGATCGCTCCTTCCATGGCTGCACGACCGAGTCCCGGAGCGGCCTCTAATTAGGGGGAAGAAAACAAGCTCCTATAAATTGAACCCGAGCGAGGGGATCGCCACCCACTCCCGCCGGGGGGCTGGTGCAGTTCGGGCCAGCAGCGAGGTCATTTTCTGGCACTGGTGGAATTCCTGGTTTTTCATCAGCGTTAATTCTGCCGCGTTCTTTCAGCGTTCACCAGCCCCCAACACATTTGGTTTAAGGGCCCGGCTTCCGGTGCTTCTGAGGGCCCGCGATTATAACCAGTGGCGGTCTGTACTGGGCGGAGCTGCAGAGATCCATACCCGCTTTTGTATTATGCCGTCCCAAGAGGCCATTCTGTGCCATGCGCTTGGCGACTGAAAGGCATTATGAGCATCTTGTGCTTGAAGGCTTTTTAAAGAAAATGTGAAAGAAATGTTTGTTTATCAAATATTTTGCATGGTCCACAAAGTACACAACTCACGTACATATATGTTGTTTTAATATACGGGTTGGGACACAGAGCGATTGGAGGTGAGGTGGATGAGTAAACTGTCTGTTATCTGGACTCTGTTAGCTGTAAAGGCGTGTCGCTGTCTCCCCGTTGACCACATGTCAACGTGGTGGACTGTGGTATACGGGTGACCGCTTACACGGAAGGATCACCAATGAGGCTCAGTACCATGAAGTTTCACGTGGTGTGGAGCGGCGGGGGGTCCTGAGTCACTCAAGGTGCAGGTCGCAGTAACATGGGTGAAGGTGTTTCTTTTAGACACGGCTCAGGAAAGTCCATTGGACCAGAGCATTAGGTGTCTGGTGCCATAAGTTAGCCTAATATTAGTGAATGTTAGCATAACAATTGGTGTACATTGGGTTATAAATGAGTACATTGGGTTATAAATGAGTAGGATACATTGGGTTATGAATGAGTACATTGGGTTATGAATGAGTACATTGGGTTATGAATGAGTACATTGCATTATAAATGGGTACATTGTGTTATAAATGAGTACATTGGGTTATAAATGAGTCGGGTACATTGTGTTATAAATTAGTACATTGGGTTATAAGTGAGTCGGGTACAAGTGAGAATGGATACATTTCTGAGTCCAAAGGCACTGATGCACTGTAAACTGATGAAACTGATGCACTGTAAACCCAGAGCAGCTGAACGGCTGTAATTAAAAGTAGACCGGTGAGCCTCGTGACTCCATCAGGATCAGAGGAAACTCGATCAGCTTTGGAAACTTTGGGGCCGAAACGCAGGGGAAACTTTACCCACTGTAAAATGCATAATGCATAAACCGATCCGCTGAACCTGCTGAATGAAAATGCACACACGCAGAGACACACAAACTGAAGCCCTGTCTCTCTCTCTCTCTCTCTCTCTCTCTCTCTCTCTCTCTCTCTCAGACAAGCACGCAAACACACACACACACACGCAGAGACACACAAACTCAAGCCTTGTCTCTCTCTCTCTCTCTCAGACAAGCACGCAAACACACACACACACACACACACAAACGCGGAGACACACAAACTCAAGCCCTGTGTCTCTCTCTCTCAGACAAGCACACACACACACACACACACACACACACACACACACACACACAAACGCGGAGACACACAAACTCAAGCCCTGTCTCTCTCTCTCTCAGACGAGCACGCACACAATCACACACACGCACTCATGCACACACTGTTTTCTGGCCCCCTGGTGAGGGAGGAGTGTGTTTCTATGTGTTGTTGAGGTGCCGGGCCTGAGCTTTGGAAACTGGCGTGAGCAGGAGCTGTGGAAACCTGTAGCCATGCTTGTGAATTTGCAGCGTTGCTAATGGCAACGGTGCCTCTCGCCAAGGCTGACCAGCGGGGAGGTTGTATGGTTTACTGAGACCATTGAGCAGCAGTGGCGATGGTACGCAACCAACTATGGCATTCTTGCACAAGCTTGCAAATGTTGCTTGGAATGGAAGGGTGGAGGGTGAAAAATAATAAAAGGCTGTTATTATTAGCTCAGCACCCAAAATACGCAGAACATGGCCATTAATGCCTATGCATTTGCATAATTTCCCCCGCCCATATCCGCTCCGGCCACCACCTCTGGCCAGTCCATTTAGTTTCATTTCAGTATGGTGCCGTTTTCTGCTGGCCTGCCGTGCCAGGTCCACCACTGTCAGATCCCATGGGAGGGTGGTTAGAGGGTGTCTGGAAGGCTGGCCACTACAAAACCATCATTCATATAATGAAATGACCATGACAGGTGTCATGTATGTAGGCATGTCAATGATTAGAACAACTTTAGCAATGTCACAGATTTGTTATGTGACGTAATGAGGAAGAAGCTGAACTCTTTATCGTTGGATCCAGACAGCCTGAAGTGCGAGTTCGAGGCTCGTGTTGCCGGAGCGGAGGCCAAGACTTCCTGCTCGCCACACGTCCCTTTGTTTATTTAGCTCTGGCGTGTCTGTGCCTGACAATTTCCATTTAAAAATCGCTATTGATATACCTTCCGTCAAAAATACCGCCCACACACGCACGCAAGCACACTAACACGCAATAACATGCATGGACTAACAAACTAACACACACACACACGCAGGCACGCACACTAACACGTGCGGACTAACACATGCACATGCACACACAGCGCACACACTAACACACACACACGCACGGACACTAACACATGGACTAACACATGCACACGCACAGATACTAACACACGCACACACACGGACACTAACACATGCACTAACACATGGACTAACGCACGCACACACCAGGACACTAACGCACGCACACACAAGGGGACTAACACATGGACTAACACACGGACACTAACACGTGCACTAACACACGTACTAACACACACGCACTAACACAATCACTAACACATGCACTGATCATCATCGTCACATGCCCCACACATCAGGTTTAATCACAGAGGCGCGCATGGCTCCCCTCTCCCAGGACCAATCTAGACCTGCAGGTCTGGTTTGCCAGACTGTCAGAGAAGTCAAAGAAGACTCTCCTCTCGATTTCCCTCATCCAGGGCCCCAGTATTGGGAAGGCTTGAGGTGAGGGAGATGGGGTTTCTCTGCATTCCATCTGCGATACCAAACATTTTTGACTTGGAGAAAAAAAAAAAAACAATGCCCGGTAATAGAGCCCTTTGTTGTTTTAGGACTCTTACCAGCGCTGGTTTAGCCGCCTGCTGGCATCTCCATTGCCAAGGTTCTCCTTGGATAAGAGGAGAACTCGATAAAGCCCTGCAGCAGAGAGATGGGAACTCAGAAACCAGGCCAGCAGAGCTGGCGCCGGTTCTAGTCCGCGTGTAGGTCCGTCTGACACGGGGTAGTACAACCTTTACAGCAGCCTGTGGTGTAAGAGTTGCATTTTAATGTCGAGCGTGCATGAGGACCGTGTGTTATGCTAACAGTTGTTACTGTGGATGTAGTATCAACAAAATGTTTTGCTCTGCAAGACAATTGGCAGCCTGTCAAACATGGCAGTGCCCGAAATGACTTAAGAAAAGGAGGTGGAGGTCATCGGGGTCCACGTGAGTGTTTTGGTGAACCCCGCTTTCTGGCCACGCCGCACATGTCCAGGAGAAAGGAGGGCGAGGGTGAGCGCGACAGGTGGGCCGGCGGGAATGAGTGAGGCGGACCTACTCGGGTTTCCTGTGTATCCATGGCGAGAGTACCTGCAGCAATTCTGAAGGATGGCCGTGGCTTGCCAACCCACCCTCCCCCCTGCCTCGGCACTAGAAATTCTGAAATGTTTCAGCCCTGACTAAGAGCCCTCAGGGGTGACTTTCTCAGGGGTGTCAGGTTTTCTCAAATATGCCCCCCTCCTCAGATCTCCGCCCCTGCCCAAAAATTCCTTTTTGTTTGAAATATTTTTCGGAGGTTAAGCTGAAGCTTTCTGCGGTCTTCAGCTGGGTCGTGAAGGGCAGAGGAACCTGGCTCTATAGCCACAGTGGCGGGACGGAGGGGGTCGCTGTGGGGGAGAGAAATTCAGGGGGATCTCAGAGGACCCGTATGCACACAGACTCGAATCCTCACAAACACACACACACACACGCACACACCTATGGGCTGTGTTTTAAGTTCATATCCATGTTTAAACTCCGGTGTTGTTTGTATCATATGAAAGGTTTGGTGAGAGGCAGTTACGATGACTGCATCAGGCCCTGTCTACTTACAAAAATTCAGTGCTTTCAGCTGGGTCGCATACCGCTGCCCCCACTTTGTAATTACTAGTCTACCACAAAGAATAAATACCCTTAGATTCACCTCTCGGCAGTTCCCTGATTCAGTTAGGTGGCTTATTACCTGTTAAAACTCGGTGTTAACTACAGACTCTAATATCGAGCTGTATGTAAAAAAATGACATCCCGCGCCTTTTCTCACTCCGAGTGAATGTCTGCGTGGAAATTTCCCCTGAGCCAGAGGATGGGACCTCTGCTGATAACTTAGGCGAACAAAAATGGCCTTTGAAATAGACCCCAGCACGTCCCAGAAAAAGGGCCCGACACGTTCTTCCCGCCCTAAAATAGACGTGGATGCAATGCTAATTAACGTCTCCGTTTCCTTTGCGGCTGCAGCCTCGGGAGGGGCTGGGACCGTGACCCCCTCAGAGGCCAGATGTCGCTCAGCTTTTTTTTTTTCTTCCTGTTTTCCTAGCGATTATTTTTAAGATGGCTAATTTAAAACCGCAGCAAGACCCTGTTGGCTTTGAGATTTAAACTGACAGTTGACTTTCATTGTCTTGAATTTTTTTTGTTTCTGACTGGACCAAGGACACTGACAAACATCCCTTCTGTGGCTATGCAAGGGCCGTCAACAATCTCTGAGTGAGGGTTTCTTGGGTTCTAATTTAATATTGTAATAATTATTTTCACTGAGGATATGAAAGGGAGGAGGAGAAGGGTGAGGGCAACTCCAAAAACTCACCTCTCTGGTAATACCTGTCCCTGTCAGTTTGGAAGAAGAGAGACTGGAGAGTGGGCCTATTTGGTTTCATGGGAGGGACGTGCACCTTGAGCAGTCCGTTTGTGGCTTCGAACCGTTTTTCCAGTCAGTCCCGCCAAACATCTCAGTGCGGCCGTGATTGACAGGCCAGCATAGATGCGCCACAAATTCTCTGAATGAGTGAAGTACATGTTTTTGACCCCCCCCCACAAATTCTCCTATTTAGCAATGTAGAAATGAAACACTGTTCCATAATGCTGGTGTGTAGCTGTCTGAGTGACGTTGAGAATTTAAACAGCTGAACAATACGGCCATCAGAGTTGAAGCGAGTTTCTCAAAGTTCTCTCTCTCTCACGTTGGCACTCTGCAGTGTAAACACCTCAGACAAAGAAAGATATCAGAATGGAGCAAGACGCCTCCCAACGTCATGTGCTTTTTGGAATTCCTCTTACGTTGTGTGTGTCTACGGTGGTAAATTTATCATTTAGCGATACTTATAATCAAATTAGCATAGTTCAATGAACAATGTTTGTTCACATATTTCCTCTAATGGCACTTTGATTAAAAGCTATGCGTAAACACTCTTTTGATTTATTTCTTTTGAAAAGCTAATGAATGAAGGGCATAATGCATGGTTTCAAACTCGGGTGTGAGAACATGTCATCGCACCAAAGTCCATAATGGCAGCTTTCACTCCAAACAATGCCCAAATTCACTGTTATATAGGAACCCACCCCTCTGTGAACCGCGCCCCCTCCTTCTTTCATAGCCTCCCAGATAAATTGTATTATTGTTTCAGGCCGTGGCTAAATTTAGCCGGGTTCCTCTGGAATCCAACGAAGATGAGGGGTTCATGTTTTTGTTTCTTTGTTTGTTTGACCTGAGCAGTTCTTCAGTGCTGCATTCCCTTCACTTCACGTCCTTCACAATTGACCCTCGGCCATCGTCTGTTTTTAACTGTTGCAGTTTGGATAGCGTTCAACTCTGACAAACGCAATTTGCATGGCGTGAAACTCGTAGGCCTCAGCCGCTCAGTGCAGCCCCTACGTGGACAGCGGACGACTCTTTAGTGTCCACGCCCGTGGTTCTGAACCGGTCCGTAAAGAGGAGGTCTTATCAGGGCTTTGTCTCGGCGCAGCGGTGTTTGAGTTGGGTTGCCGTGGGGAAACAATGGTTATTTGGTTTCCGGCCGGCCTGCTTCCTGAACTAGCCAGAACCTGTTGTCGCCGTCAGCCAGCCAGTCAGCATTGGTTTCTGTGTCGATGCCACCATGCAAATCTCGCTAAAGCAATATGCAAAACGACATGCAAATGACTCAGTGAAAGCCATTAATTTGCGGAGAATGAGACAGGCAAGCGGGCTGGGGCCTGCAAGTGGGAGAGGCCGGCGGATATGATGGGGGTATTTTCCCTCCTTGGGTCCAGCTCTGTCTGTAATGGCCGTGTGGGATTAGTTTTCACTTTCAGCCTGCCACAGATGTTCATGCCTTTCTAATGAGTGTCTCTCTCTCTGTCTCTCTCTATCGGTTGTATAGGAGCATTTATATGTGTGCGCACACATAGGGGATAAATTACAGACCTATGTATTTTTTTTTGCTGTGTTACAATGTTGTACTTTCTAGGGAACTGCTTGTGCCCAGCCCACTGAAGTAAAAGCCAGTCACGTCACTCAGTATCCCTTTCTGTCTGTCTCTCCCTCCCTCCAGCGGACGTGAGTTCTCCTGTGGCAGCCCCGGGGTCGGCTCCCATGGACCTGCGTGTGGGTCAGCGTCTGACGCGCCCGGGCTCCGACACCGCCATGCTCACGCCCCTGCCCCACCCCCTCCTCCTCAGCGCCTTCCCAGGCCAGCCCTGCTCGCCGTTCTCCCAGCAGCAGCTGCACCAGCACATCCAGGTGAGCCGCGCCCCGCCCCGCCCCGCCCCGCCGGAACCCCCCTCTCCCGGACCGTCAGCTGAGCTCATCCGCGTCTCGTTTCAGTTCAACGTGGAGCAGAGGCGCCGCGAGCAGGAGGACAAGCAGCAGAAACTGCACCAGCTGTGGCACAAGGACAAGAGCCAGCAGAGTGAGTGGCGGCGCCGTTCTGGCCGGACCGAGGGTCCGACCCGCTCTCCGAGGGCGTAACACAGCGTCCCATTAGCATGTCACCAAAGCTCACACAGTCTCCCTCTGGCCCTACCAGCTGAAAAACATCTTACACCAAACTAAACACCTCACACCCAATATGCAAAAATGAGTTTGAGAGAAAAGAAACAGATGTGTAAGAGAAGCTAGCGGATTGTTCCCCTGGCTCTGGTTTTGAGGATAAGCGGTGGTGGTGGGAGGTGCAGTTTATACCTGAGGCAGTAGTCATTTCCATGCTTCCAAGGAAAGCCAATCCCTTCAGGTGTGAGTGTGTGTCTATGTGTCTGTTTGTCCGCGTGTGTGTGTGTGTGTGTGTGTGTGTGAGTGAGAGCATGTGTGAGTGTGGGTGTGTGTGTGCGAAAGTGTGTGTGTGTGTGTGTGTGAGTGAGAGCGTTTGTGAGTGTGTGTGTGTGTGTGTGTGTGTGTGACAGTGTGTGTGTGTGACAGTGTGTGTGTGCGTGTGTGTGTGACAGTGAGGGTGTGTTATACAGAGCATGTGGGAAAAAGGCAGTGCCTGGACTTCTGCAGTTATCTAATCAGCAGTTCCTTTCCGTCACCCGAGTTTGGCCGCTCCCTCCAGTCTACCAGTCGAAAGTTTTACGAACAGGTAGTGGTTTACCCAGCGGTTAAAAAAAGATCCACTATGCATGTATCACGGATGTAAATATTGGCTGTACCTACTACATTGCCGGGGAGGAGCTGAGTGTTGAGTCAGGGCTGGTCGTGTTGACCTGGTATCACCGTTCACCCAGCTCCAGGAGTGTCACTGGAGAAACCCTGAGAATCCCCCTCTAGCTGACATTTGAATTGCAGGCAGTTGTACAGGGAGCTCATTGGTGCGGTTTTTACCTGGGATGTCCCGTTGATTGCTGCCGACAGGCCGAGGCTGCTGCTGCCCCCTGTTTTGGAGGACTTTGGGGGGGTTGGTTTTGGCCTTTTCCACTTCCACACAGGCCACTAGTTCTCAATGGTTTCTCTCTCTCCTGTCTTTGATAAAGGTTTGTTTTTGCTTTACCTTGTGTAGTCCCACATAAAATAGCTTTACCCTGGACTAACTTAACACCAGGGAACCCAAAGGCCTCTCAACCCGTCACCAGAGAGAAAGGGAGAATGGGTGAGGGTTCAGATTTAATCTTGAGCTAGGTGCTCTGATGTGAATGTGTATCAGAACTGTGTGGTCAGGGGACCAACTAGGATGAAAACAGATGAATACAGATGAATCCTCATGGATGAACGCAGTTTTATTGAGCTTGGTGCCCACTCACAAATGCACTCACAGTCAGACTTCCATGCATGTAGGCTGAGTCCAAAACCACTAACTTGTTTGACGGCGCCTGTCCACACCTCCAGAGGTTTGGGAATTCAGTGGGGGTGTGTTTTCCATTTCCTTCTTCATTCTCTGAATCACCAGGCAGAACGTACCCCCCGCCCCCATCTCATTCTGCAGAATGTGTGCTCTTACAGATTACTCACCCAGGCGTCCTGGATGTGTGAGCCTTCTGAGTGATCCCGTTTGCTGCTTTTGTTGGGGGGTTTTTTCTGACTGAATAAAAGAGGTAAAGTAAAGGGAGGGACATGGGAAAGTGTTGCACGTTTATGATTGTTGGGCGGCCGTTGATTGGCAGGCGCTGTGGCCAGTTCCGTGGTTAAGCAGAAGCTTCAAGAGGTGATTCTAAAGAAGCAGAAACAAGCCTTGGAGCGGACCAACTCCAACCCCATCAGCAGCCCTCCTGTGGGATACCGGTGAGATTACTGGACAG
The DNA here is from genome assembly GCA_025775065.1 of Hiodon alosoides. Taxonomy (NCBI): domain Eukaryota; kingdom Metazoa; phylum Chordata; class Actinopteri; order Hiodontiformes; family Hiodontidae; genus Hiodon; species Hiodon alosoides. Next base: position 827 of record JAOYSI010008231.1, on the reverse strand, counting down.
TTTGTTACGTTTAGTGATCGTCTAAGGTCAAAATTACCGTGTTTCTTTAATCTCATTTAGGCATTAGAGCACACATTGTTTACCCTGTGTATGTTCTGTTTGTCCGTCTGTCTGTCTGTCTGTATGCGTGCCTGTGTCATAGGGAGCTCGCCCCAGACCCAAGCGTCCCTCCCCAGTCTTTGATGGTGGCCTCCTCTGCGCATCCCCCCAGCGATACCCCAGAGGAATCCCCCCTGCGACGGACAGGTAAGCCACGCCCACCACTGTCTCCCAGGTCTCTCACACCCGTCCTCCTTTACGGAACCGTGGGGCAGCTTGCTTGGTCTGTTTAAGGGGCTTTTCCTCCGAGGGGCTATGATTCACCCATCTGTCACTAAACACAGAAGAGATCAGGTGACTGAGCAGCCCCCGCATGTCGCCACAGAGAGCCCCTGCAGAATCAATCGGGCAGCTGCATACGTCTAAAATCTCACTCTTATAACTAAAAGCATATAAAAACCTCTTCTCTCCATGTTCCACCAATGCACCCGCACACCGTCCTTTATTACACACATTTTTAACTGGGTGGATTGATGGGCAGTGTGGCAGCTGGTTGTGCAGTTGGCCATGTTGACACCGCAGCGTCTTTCCGTGTCTCTCGTGGGTGTACATTATATGGACAAAAGCTTTGGGACACCTACACATTACACGTACAGGAGCTTTTATGACATCCCATTCTAAATCCATAGGCATTAATATCGAGTTGATCCGCCCTTTGTAGCTATAACAGCTTCCACTCTTCTGGGAAGGCTTTCTACAAGATTTTGGAGTGTGTCTGTTGGAATTTT
>JAOYSI010008230.1:0-11646 GCA_025775065.1 Hiodon alosoides | reverse complement strand
GAGTGACACGTGGACAGTGAGAGTGAGAGTGGCAGTGAGAGTGACACGTGGACAGTGGGAGAGAGAGTGGCAGTGAGAGTGACACGTGGACAGTGAGAGTGAGAGTGGCAGTGAGAGTGACACGTGGACAGTGGGAGAGAGAGTGGCAGTGAGAGTGACACGTGGACAGTGGGAGAGAGAGTGGCAGTGAGAGTGACACGTGGACAGTGGGAGAGAGAGTAGCAGTGAGAGTGACACGTGGACAGTGAGAGTGAGAGTGGCAGTGAGAGTGACACGTGGACAGTGAGAGTGACACGTGGACAGTGAGAGTGACCAAAGGGAAGTTCTCCCAGTGTACCTGACTTGCCCAGTGTTCTGTTCCCCACAAGTGCTCCTGGTCCCAGCTGGTTGTGCCAGTGCCCCTCCCGTCCTGTCCCACTCAGGCCCAGCGACCGCCCCGCCGGCTGGGCGAATATGATGCTGGGGTCGTTCAGGTTGACGGGGCCCGAGCTGCCCGGGGAACCGGCGCCGTTCCCGTTGCTGGGGGCCGTGCACAGCGGGAAAGTGAGGCCGGGCGGGGACGGGTGAGGACCCCCCGCTGAGGAGGCCTGAATGACCGGGCCGTGGATGGGCCAGGAGGCGGAGGGGAGGGAGTGGTTAGGGTGGTGCGACTGGGACTGCTGCTGGGACTGCTGCTGCTGCTGCTGCTGGGACTGCAGCAAGCCCAGGGCAGAGAGCCCCGGGTGGTACGGGCCCGGGTGCGTGTGAGGGAAGTTGAAGAGCGGGAGCGGGACCTGGGGTAGCTGAGCTGACTGAGGCTTGATTGGCCCAGAGGCCTTGACCTGGGAAGGCTGGGGGGAGCCGGAGGACTGGGCGGAGCTCTGGCTGAAAGGTGTGGACTGTGGGGAATACGGAGGCGTCTGGCGCGTCTCAGACTGAACGCACAAAAAGAAAAACAGTTTACAAAGTTAGAACGGTTGTGAGCGGTAGGCCCGCCGTCGTTGAAGGAGCTGCTGCCAGCTGCTTACGCATTCAGAAGGCTGCCTGGTCCTCCCAGGTCGATCCTGGGCGCCGCCTCCTGCCTGGGGGACCTGGACGGACTGGGAGCTCACCGTGGCTCGGACCATCGGAGGAACTGAGCAGGGCCAGAGAAAAGCGTGAGAAGGACGCCGTGCTGAGCAAAGTGAGGCACTTTTCACTGGAGTTTTACACCATCAGTATTCTAAAGGTAGTAATGGGCTTCCGTCTAAATCAGTTGGCGAAATTAAGCGTTTAACGAGCCACTGCATTTCATTTGGCTGTGCATTTCGGATGCTACATGTAGAAATCCGATTTCAAAGAATGAGTTCAATCAATGTTAAATACAGCTTGATTTCGGAAACGATAAGCAGTGTTTGGAAACTTAGTGTTTAATCCTAAATTATAATCATGAAACCTAGCAATTTATAAGATTCTGGAATTTAAAATCTATCAAACCAAACCTATGTGATGTTAACCAATCACTACTAAGTAAATCAAACATTTAAAATTTCCACCAGACATTAATCAGAATGTATAGAATTAAAATGGTTTCTACAGGTGACAACGGAAGGTGTTCTGAGGGAGCAGTGTAAACACGGCCCCAGCCTACCCGGGCCAGCCGCGTTCCTCTGCCTGAGCTGCCGGTATTCGGGGCAGTCACGCCTCACGTGCCCCGTGTCCCCACACTGGAAACAGCGCCTCTCTCGCGGTTCACGCTCCTCCTCCTTCACATCTTCATCCTTCTCGTTCTCCTTCCTCTTCATCCTGAGGCAGGGGGAGGACACGACACACGGGAGCCAGTTCACTGACCCAGTTCCCCCTCGCAAATGTCCCGACTGGACACGGCTGGACGCCAACCCCGTAGCCTACCGACGTCGTTTGGGGCAGTCCTTCATGTAGTGGCCAATCTTCCCACAGATCCGGCAGCACCTGTCGTTGGGGGCCAGCTCGCCGTCCGTTAGCACCTTGGAGTCAAAGAAGTAGTCCTGGAAAACAAAGCACCCCTGCTTGAAGAGAAGCAGACCGGAACAGGATTGCTAAGGAACGCAGCGCGGCTCAGACTCTGAGCGTTATCATCATCATGATAACGCTCAGTTACACAAACTCTCAGGTTGATGACCCACCACTTCCATTCCAGGCTGAGGGTAGAAAGGCGTGCCAAACAGCTTCCTCCCATTGATAAAGGCCTTCATGATGAAGTTAGTCACTGCAGGAAATAATAACACAATAGTGTTGTTATTTAGATTACAGTCTACATGCTTTTTCTCTCTCCAGAAGACGTACTTTGAATCTATCAATGCAACAATCAGATCTGAGGAATGACTCCAGTACAAGACACAGATTCGACATCAACGTGCGCGTGCACTTACTTTTTCGAGAAACTCCAGCCCCGAGATTGTGGCTCAAGTCAAAGGGATCTGAAAAGAGGTGGATGGGAAGTCGTTTAAGTGATGAAAAGTAGAAACGCGGACGCCGCGCCCTCTCTCCACCCACCTTCGATGGCGATGCACTTGGAGGTCCACTGCTTCTCGAAGGTGGTGAGGCGTTTCTGCTGACGGATGCTGATGACATGCTCCTTGAAGTCGAACTCCTCGGTGTAGAAACGTAGCAAGCCCAGCCACAACTCGCCCACAGATTCAGAGTTCCTACCCAGCTCCGGAAGACGTCTCTTCTGAGGTGGGACGAGATCACCCGGGGTTCACGCAGAACAGAGAAAAACTCTCGCTCTCACTCAACAGGATGCCTTCACTCAATTACCAAACCCTGAATGATTAGTCAATGGTTATTGGCCAAGAGCTTCTGCCTTGTCTTCGGAAGGGGAGGGAAAGGGGTGCCAGAGACTATTCTGGTTTTCATTCCAGAAAACCCCTCATCACTCAAATGAATCAATCACACTAAATTACCACAGATGACCATGGGACACTGGTCTACAGAAGAGACAACTTGCCCAAACTCAGGTAAGGGTCAGTGGATACTCTGTCGGATCGGCACGAAAGCGGTCTGCCTGAGCGAGCTGGGGGGAATCACGAGACGGCTTCAGACTCACCAAGTCCTTGACGTCATCAAAGAAGAAAGCGTTCCAGCCGTCGACCATCCTCTGTGGAACAGCCTCCCCATCAAATATCTACAGGAGATTCACAGGTTTCACAAACTAAGATCGTCCGTTTTTTAACATGGACACAAGGGGAAGGGGGCAGCCTTTATTACCAACAGTCAATATTTCCCACGGCATGTTCTCTGTGGGTTTATAATGCTTTTGAGTGCAAGTCCCATGCTTCAACCGCCAAAGTTATTCACAGCCATGCGTAATATGAAGATTGTGTTCATGATTTTCACAATACGTGCATGTGCTGAATAACAAAGCAGGTATTATTATGAATGGCCACTAAAATCTCCTTTAGTTAACAGACGTGCATGCCGGTTTTAAAACAGCCGTTAGCTTGTCCTCTAAAGATACTCTCTGCCAACTTCAAAGCAGAAACTTTTCTTCAGTTTCAGGAGATCTTAAGGAGAAACGCGATGAAAGGCCGTACCTCCTGGAGAACGGGGATGACTGGAGGCTGCCTTTGCTGGAGGAAGTAGAGCACCATCAGAATGTAGGCGTAGGAGGACAGACTTCCTCTGGAAGCATCCCCGATGTCACAGCGCTGTGGGCGGGGAACACGACAACACGTCATGAGAACACGAGAACATGTCACAGCGCTGTGGGCGGGAAACACGACAACACGTCATGAGAACAGGTCACAGCGCTGTGGGCGGGGAACATGACAACATGTCACAGCGCTGGGGGCGGGGAACACGAGAACATGTCATGAGAACACGTCACAGCGCTGGGGGCGGGGAACATGACAATACGTCATGAGAACATGTCACAGCGCTGGGGGCGGGGAACATGTGAACATGTCACAGCGCTGGGGGCGGGGAACACGACAACACGTCATGAGAACATGTCACAGCGCTGTGGGCGGGGAACATGACAACACGTCATGAGAACATGTCACAGCGCTGTGGGCGGGGAACACGAGAACACGTCATGAGAACATGTCACAGCGCTGGGGCGGGGAACATGACAACACGTCACAGCGCTGGGGGCGGGGAACACGAGAACACGTCACGAGAACATGTCACTGCGCTTGGGGCGGGGAACATGTCACAGCGCTGGGGAACATGAGAACATGTCACAGCGCTGGGGGTGGGGAACATGAGAACATGTCACAGCGCTGGGGGCGGGGAACATGTCACAGCGCTGTGGACGGGGAACATGAGAACATGTTCTCATCACAACAACCCCAAAGCCTAATTACAGGCTTTTGATGAGCAGCAGAAGCCAACGCTTTTTTAAACAGTGAGTACAATCCGTTCCGGTTTACCTTTGCGAAGACTTTCATCGTGTAGCCCAAATACTGCACCCGAGGATCGATGGCTGCATATGTAAACAGCATGCGGGTATTGTGTTGTGCCTGTTACATCATCAACAACAACAACAACAACAACAACAACAAAACAAAGTCAATGACCAGACACGTGGGTTAACACTGTTCCCTCGGTAACGACTACGGACCAGAGTGTTATACAAGCTGATGTCGCCTTCCAGTCCACTTAGTTTGTGCTCAAACTTGACAATAGGCACTTTGGCTGTTGTGATAGGCAAGATGTTCCTTAAACCTAGACAAAGAAGAGAGCGGGAAAAACAACCTGATCAGAGAGAGACGGGACAAAGCCAAAAGGGTTACTGAATAAGACGAGCCAACCTGCATGTTTCTTCAGAATCTTGGCAAGCCCTTCCATAATCTCTTTGCAGTTGAGTTTCTGAAAGTGAAAGGATCAGATAAGTGTTGAGCTCAGACAGAGAAAGCCTACTTAAGGGTTTCCAGCAGCGTCTCCACCTACCTCTGCCGTGTCATGTCCTTCCAGGGTCATGCAGATGTCCAGGTCGCTGTCGCGGAAACCAAAGCCGTTCTTGGAAGAACCGAACAGGCAGAGCCGGGCCTTCTCTACGGGAGGTGGAGGGCACGGTTAGAAAGGCGCACCTCGCCCGTCCTACCGCCACAAACACCACAACACACCTCGCCCGTCCTACCGCCACAAACACCACAACACACCTCGCCCGTCCTACCGCCACAAACACCACAACACACCACGCCCGTCCTACCGCCACAAACACCACAACACACCTCGCCCGTCCTACCGCCACAAACACCACAACACACCTGTCATACATTCACAAATACAATACAATATACGGTACAGCCTTCACAGTCAGTCATTAATACAGGAAGGCACATGTAGGGTACACACCGTTGTACTCCTTTCGTATGAACCTCTCCAGGCTTGCCAGGATCTGCTCCCTCTTCTGCTGTTCTGCTTGTGGAGGGGACAACTCGTCTGGGCACAAAAACACCACACACACTTCTCTTTAGAACCCTGCTTGTGGAGGGGACAACTCGTCTGGGCACAAAAACACCACATTTTAACACACACACACACACACACTTCTCTTTAGAACCCTGCTTGTGTAGGGGACAACTCGTCTGGGCGCACACACACACACACACACACACGCGCACACACGGGCACACACGGGCACACACGGGCACACACACACATGGGCACACACACACACACGGGCACACACACACACACGGGCACACACACACACACACGGGCACACACACCTGCTTGGGAACAGTGAAAGGGAAACACAGGATCCCCCCCTACCAGAAACAGGGCAGAACAGTTACTGACAATAAGGGGCCCAACGGTGGCTTTGGGCAACCTTACTGTAACAGAGCCGGCAGAGGCCGTCCAGGATCTCGCGGAAGCGAGCGGTCATGGGTGGCAGCGGCTTCAGCTCAATCTTCTTGAAGTCCTCGGGACACTCGTCCTTCAGGTGTCCGTCCCTTTTGCAGATACTGCACACAACTGTGGGAGGCTGGGTCAGAGAAGACCAAAGCCAGTCATCAGGATTCAGCGTCGCATCTACAGGGCCAGCGTGCAGATCAACTAGACGCAACACTATCCTTTACATGGGTGTATCAGTAAAATCCCAGGATTATTCATAAACTGCCACCATGGACAAGACTGATACAAATAAGTTAAACAAGAGGAAATTCAGACTGTCTAGACAAATCTAGAGTATCAGGCGAGAAGAGTCACCTTTCCTCCCGTGAAGATCATCCTGTCGAAGACGTAGAGCAGGTCTTCAGGCGCAACCTCTGCTGCCTCCGGCTTGGTCGCTCGCACCTCCTCCTCCTCCTCCTCTTCTTCTTCTTCTTCTTCGCTCTCCGGCAGGCCGTTCTCTAGTTGCTCACCCACCTTGCAGGAAGGGTGTGCGTTGGTTTGCGTCCTCACCCCTGGTACGCGACTCTCGTCCCCATCGCTCAAGAGGAGCACCACGCAGTTGGCCTTCAGCTCCTTCTCAGGTCCTCCACCCTCCCCCTCCTCGCTCAGGCCTTCTTCTTCGTGGTCCTCCTCCTCCTCCTCCATCTCCAGGAGCCTGCGGTCAGAGTCTGTGCAGTCCCTCCGCTCACGTGACCCAGCGCCCTGAGCCAGATGCCCCATGGCGCTGGGCTTACCCGTCCCACGCCGCTGGCGCCTCAGAGCCGACCCATTCTTACTCTGCGGGCACGCAAAGTATCTGTAAGCCATGCGGAAGCGCTCCTGGATGTACTCGAAAACCATCTGGCTGTTCAGGCTACGTGCCACATTCCTTTTCAGTGCAAATGGATCTGGAAGGACAAGTCAAAATGCCTTTACATTACATTCTAAACTAGCAGTAAAAAGATGGTGCACTCCCGACGTTCTTAAGCTTCATAAAGATCTTAAGTGTCATGGGAACGGTGCTGAGGTCGCCAACACTGAGGCAGGAGTTGAACATCAAAACCCGACTAATTAAGGTCAATCAAACCGCATACTGTGATTGAGTGAGGATGGATGTGACCCCTGACCCCTGGGCACTCACCCTCGATGGCCAGTCTTCGACGGGGCCAGTTCTTCATCTCGCGGGAAAGCAGCTCCCGCAGACGGACGCTGATAATGTGCTCCTCTAGGGCGAACTCCAGGGTGTAGAATCGCAGCAGCTCCAGCCAAAGCTGTCCCAGGGGAACCTCCTTCCCCTGATCCAGGGTCAGACGAGCCTACGCCAAGATTGAGGGGCGGAGGAGTCATAAGAGTACTGAAGCAGGAACGGTCGCCTTGGGCAAGAGAGCAACGCGGCGGCGGATCGACCTTTGACTTCACCTTGCCACTCCTGGCCCTGGCGGAGCGGCCATTCTCATCCGCGTTCTCCGTTTTCCTCCCGAGCGATTTCTTTTGCTCCGCCCTGGCCTTTCCTTCACTGGGCAGTTGGTGTTCCCAGCCCACATACGCATCGGGCTCCACACCCGTCAGGTGATACTCATCTACCTGCTTCACGTCAAAGCCTTCAATCTGACGAGGAAGACCAAGGTGAGGACAAAATAGCACCTCACACGAAGGCTATGAGACACGGGCCATTTGTTATCAGTCCTAAACAGACAGAACTTCCAGGAGAAAAAGAGTTCAGTGTCTTTACCCAGGAGCCGAGGTAAACGGGGAGAATGGGCTCCTTCCTCTGCTGCAGGAAGAAGATGACCATCAGGGAGAAGGAGTAGGAGGGGATGCCGCCCTCCGCCTGGCAGTCAATGTGACAGAGCTGAAACAGACGTGACAGAGCTGACATAACCGCGACAGAGCTGACATAACCGCGACAGAGCTGACATAACCGCGACAGAGCTGACATAACCGCGACAGAGCCGAAACCAGACGCGACACAGCCGAAACCAGACGCGACACAGCCGAAACCAGACGCGACACAGCCGAAACCAGACGCGACACAGCCGAAACCAGACGCGACATGAACCGTTAAAGTGAGAACGCAACAGAGAAAAGACCGTGAACAGTGACGGGGGAACCGGAGGAGCGGTTTACCTTTGCCCAGTATCGGAAGGCTAGAACCAAGGGAACAAGCCGTGGCTCCATCTTCGCCAAGGTTGCCAGGAGGTTAGTGGTCAGACAGGCAACGTCGTTCCCCGCACTCACTTTACACATAAGACCACTGTAGGGAACAGGGCTGAGCTAAGTCATTTTCACAATGGACACGATTCAGCCCACAAGTACTGGCAGGAAAAGACTTGTGCATTGCCTTAGTCAACGGCAGTATTTTCTATGCAGTTCTGATATTGACAATAGCAACAGCACTGTGTGATAAAACACCTTCTCACTAACCTGCTGACATCCTTACAGTACACAACAGGAACTTTGGCATGAAAATCCGACTCAACATCACTCAATTCAGCTGCAAAACAGAAGTAAAGACAGACCAGTGCTCAGAGACTGTCCAAGTATCTAATTAAAGGGGAAAAGAGAAGACATTTTGCACAGTGTTACACCTGATCCAAAATAAGCCAGAATGTTCTGCCATGTTGATCCCCACTTTGATTTAATTACGAAGAAAGGATGGGTTTCAAGACAGATGGGTAATTCTACCAAATTTCACTTAAAACGATGCGTTGCAATTCCAAAGTCACACTAAAAGCAAATTAAATCAAATCAATCTCACAAAGGGACCAGTCAGAGAAACTACAAAAACTGCTCATGACTAAACAGTGCGAGTTAAAGTCGTTATTCCGCCAGTCTCAGGGGATTTTCCCAAGGTGACAAAACTTTCCAAGTCACACACTAAACAGCTTTTCAAGAACAAGTAACTGATTATAGCCGCATTTCACAATCCTCCCCAAGTTTGAGCATTAACTTTAAGAAGTCAGAATAACAAAAGGTCAACGTACAACTACTCTTCAGGATTTCCAGCACTTGAATCAGCACGTCTGGTTGGGTCATCTGAAACAACAGAAGACAACAGAACCACCGGTTACGGGATTACAGGGACAGAAAATTTGCTTCCATACATAGACGTTCTAATGGGTGGACCCATTGGTGGACCCATTTCAGCTGAATCACAATGGCAAATAGCCCAGGGAATGTGTGTTTTAACATGCACTAAGATGTGGAGAACACGCATGCCAAGACTTGAACAACAACATGTATTTTAGCGTTCACTGAGGCCTAAAGGGCCTGTCTCCACACAGTTTAAGAACAGAACGCAAGCTAAATAACAGTGATAAAAACACTCTCCGTATTAAAAGTCTCAATGAGAACACGCTGGCCCTTTTCTTAACGTATGGCCCCGTGGCAGCCAATGAGCTTGCCGCACTGTGGTTTTTAACCTGGGGTGGTCTGAGGGCATCACCACTGTCACTGACATTAGGGGGGAAGACGACATCGATGTTGACGTCACTGGTTTTGAAGGCGAACCTGGAGAAGCAGGAACCATAGAGTCTCAGGGAGCAGACTGGAAGGTAAGCAGAGAGGCAGAGGAAGTCAGGGTTACCATCCAACACAAAGGCGCAGCTCGTTACAGGACCGGCGTTACACTACTCACTTCTTAAATAACACGGCTTTACCGTGGCAGAATAATAACCCAAATAAAGGCAGCAACTTTGCGTGCAACAGCTAAATCTTTGCTCGGATTAAACGTTAAACGATTGCTCCAACACCAGGGCTCGACACTAACCCTTATCCACTTGTTCAGGGTGAGTGAAATTTGTGATCAGATGAGTGACATACTTGATCAACTTAAAATACGGTAAAAATATGGATAATGTGCTCAGATAAATAGATCAGTGTCTCCTTCGAATGCAATTTATGCAGCGCGCAGTAGATGTAGATATTGATGTAGATGTTAATGTGTTAACGTAGCAAGTAGCCCGTGTTACTTTAGATAAATGCAAAATTGTCAAATCACATGCATTCACTGTTTTTACAGGCGATCGTTCACGCGTGTTGAGAGATTTTCGCCCAAGTGACTTCAGTTTTTGGACAAGCAAAAAATACACTCAACTTCTCGAAAGAACAAGTGTCAAGAAAGACTTAATGTGAAGCCCTGAATAAGGGTGATACGTCAAGGCTACCTGAGAGCTGCTGTTGTATCACCTTCTCCATCCTGCGGACGATTCCCCGTCGCACCTGGAAGTCCTCCTCAGAGAGGCCCTGCTGCTGAACCACTTCCCTGACCGCCGCGCCCACGGCCTGCAGCAGAGCGGGGGAGGGGGGGGGCAACGCCCTCAGCTCGTTCTCCTCCTGCTTCTCCTGCAGTCCCCCCCGAAACCCAGACCAGATGCTTAATGCACAGCGGAAAAGGTTAGTTTAAATCCCCTCACCAAACCAGTCAACAATCACTAATGCTTAAAAACAATAATAGAAAGACTATCTTTCAGGACCCATAAAATATTAAATGAGTGATTCAATTATATTCCGAGTTCAGCACTCAAACCTGAGAGACTACATTGCCCTCATACCTATGTGTTACAGTTCATGTTAGCATTAGTGTTACAGAACAGTTTTCAGGATTCTGGGAAGCCTAGTTCCAACCTACTTGGTTCTTGCTTTGCCTGTCAACGCCACCAGAAACCCTTTGTTGGTTTAAATGAAGGTGTTATAATATCATCAGGGCAGACAGGCATGAAGAAGGGAAGCAGGGTGGAGATTAGGGCAGACAGGCATGAAGACGGGTGGAGATTAGGGCAGACAGGCATGAAGACGGGTGGAGATTAGGGCAGACAGGAGGGAAGAAGGGTGGAGATTAGGGCAGACAGGCATGAAGAAGGGAAGAAGGGTGGAGATTAGGGCAGACAGGAGAAAAGAAGGGTGGAGATTAGGGCAGACAGGCGGGAAGAAGGGTGGAGATTAGGGCAGACAGGCAGGAAGAAGGGTGGAGATTAGGGCAGACAGGCGGGAAGAAGGGTGGAGATTAGGGCAGACAGGCGGGAAGAAGGGTGGAGATTAGGGCAGACAGGCATGAAGAAGAGAGATCATCAGGGCAGACAGGCATGAAGAAGGGAAGAAGGGTGGAGATTAGGGCAGACAGGAGGGAAGAAGGGTGGAGATTAGTGCAGACAGGAGAGAAAAAGGGTGGAGATTAGGGCAGACAGGCATGAAGAAGAGAGATCATCAGGGCAGACAGGCATGAAGAAGGGAAGAAGGGTGGAGATTAGGGCAGACAGGAGGGAAGAAGGGTGGAGATTAGGGCAGACAGGCATGAAGGGGGGCGATTAGGGCAGACAGGAGGGAAGAAGGGTGGAGATTAGGGCTCCTCCCTCACCATGACGTTCTTCTTGTGTCGCTTCTCCTTGATGTGTTTGTGAGCACCTTGGATGTTCTCGATGTGCACAGAGCAGAGATTGCATAGGTACTGGAAATTTGGGTACTCAGGGGAGCGCTGCAGGTGGGGAGAAATAAAAACAGACCAGGCTAAATGTTACATTTTAACTACCCACTACCACCTGTACATGAACGCAGGTTAAAGTCAGAACCTGCATGTGGGGAGAAATAAAAACAGACCAGGCTAAATGTTACATTTTAACTACCCACTACCACCTGTACATGAACGCACGCGAGCGGCCGAGCGGCACACGAGCGGCTGAGCGGCACAGGCTGAAAGACAGGCGAGCCAGATGATTCCTCATCACAGAATCAATCTCCACATCTGCACTCTAAGACCTCAGACACATGAACCCAGAATCAATCTCCACCAAGACCTCAGACACATGAACCCAGAATCAATCTCCACAT